>BTHS01000021.1:1997500-2037500 GCA_036184385.1 Tokudaia muenninki
TAGAGAAACCATACTCAGATGTCTGTCACTCTCTGGGGTGAGAGGGAAGGAGGAGTGACAGCAGAAACGCTTGGGGGCATCAGGAAGGAAGAGACAGGAGATTGGGGACAGTCAGGAGCAGGAGACAGGGCAAGAGCAAGCTGGGGGGGGGGGCGGTGTCCTGTCCCAATAGACAGCAAGATGAAGAATGATAGGGACTAGCAAGGCTGGCTTCACAGAGGGCCTGCACATACATAGGGTCCCACACTTCTCCCCACACCCCAAGTCTGCAGCCTTCAGGCACCCGTGAGGGAACAGGAAAGGTGTGGGGTATCTGAAGTCTGGGGGAGCCGTCGGAGCTGGACGGAGCCCCAACCCTGAGGCTGCAGAGGCCCTCAGCCACGGGGAGGTTACTACTACCTCCACGGCTCTCGCTGTCCGCCGGTTTCACCTGGATCGGCCGCGCCATCTGCGGAAAGGGGGACATGGTCAGGGTGGCAGAGGACAGTGGGGCGCGGGCACTGGTTACCCACTTTTGTCTCAGCACACACTCAAAGCCAGTGCAAGTGAGACTCGGCCGGCAAACTCTTAGCTAGCTTTCAGAACCCAATGATAATTATCCCAACAGGACAAACTGTCTTTGAAAATGGCCTGATGTCCCTGAGCCCTGTGTGCGAACATCACCTTAGGACTTCTGTCTTCAAGAAGTCAGTTTATTCTTGACCCCTGCGACTGGACTTGGTTAAGTGACTTCCTCTAGCATAGAACATAGAAACGAAGCCGTAACTCTGCGCCTAGGGTGCTAGAGACCTCATTGCTCTCCAGACACCCCGCCCAGGCTAGCTCCTGGATGGCTCCCAGGAAGACTCATTCTGAAGAAGTCTTTGCTAGCCCAGGGAACCACAAACAAATGAAATGGTTGCGAGTGGTATGTCTCCCTCCCCCACGCCCCAAGGACAGGCTAATGGGGGCAACCCATAACAGACTGGAGAGGGGCGTGTATCTGGGAGGCTTTTATTTTCTCTCCCAATGGCCCTGGATGGAGTCATCCTCCTGACTGCTAGACACACATGGGTGAACTCCAGCCTCTGTCTCCCTCCAGACAGGGGCCTCAATGACACCATGTGGAAGAAAAATCTGTCATACTAGGGGTAAGGAATAAGGGGACCAAGAGGGCCCAGGAGCCAGGACTGGGTCTCCACCCCAGAGTCAGATCAGGCTATCCCTCCACACGCCACCCTATGACATCCTGGGCCCCTGTTTTGGATCCCTGGATCAGAGAAGCCACTCAACAAATAGGAACTTGTCTCACATGCGCCCAACTGACAATGCCAGTCCCTGGACTGGGCCAGACGCCCCCAACCCATCCCCCTCACACCTCAGCCTCTTCCTGCTCCCGAGGGCCCCTCAAGGTCCTCACCAAGCTATGAGCACCTCTCCAAGTTCACTCCCCATTCCCTACCCTACACCCTTCCATCCCCAAACCCCACCCCTCCCTCACGCCCTTCTCCACACCCCTCTCTTCAGCCGACGTCCCCTCACCCTTACCCCTCTCCACACCCCTCCCCTCTCCTTCTGCTTCCTTTGGGCCCCTCCCCTTCCGGAATCTTTCTTCTCCCGCCCCAACTGGGAGAGCCCCTCCCCTCCTCTGAGACCCTTCCAGGGACCCGCACTACCTGCCCTTCCCCCCACCCCCAGCTGGCCAAATCCCCCCAAACCCACCCACCCACACCCCATCCCCTTTGCACCTGGGTACCACACCACATCCTGGGGTGGGGGTAGGCGATCTGAACCGAATAGTTCCGCTTCTGGGGTCAGGGAGCCCAGGAGGGGTGTGGGGGGAAGAGGCAGGGGAGGGGTCCCCCAGATCTAGCCTCTCATTCCCCCCGCGGCCCCACCCACACGCCCCCGCCGGCCCTCCCCCCTCCTCGCTATCCTCTCTAGCACCTTGGGTAGATGAAGATGGGGTTGCCATGGCAACGCTGATTCACCCCGCGGAAGCTGGCAGTTGTTGCTACCATGGAAACCGCCTCTGTGGGGGCCCCCTCTGAGTTCAGATCTCGCCTCGCACAAAAGAGATTTAAATATAATCTTTCAGAGACAAGGAAGGGGGGAGGAGGGAGGACACCAGCTCTGTCGCCATCACCCCATCACTGACCTAGTCTCCCGCGTCCCCGGGATCCCCTCTCCACCCGACAGTGACAGAGAAGGGGCCACGGAGCGCCTTCCCCGCCCACACCACGTGCCTCTGCCATGCCTCCAAGCTGGGTCTCTCTACCCTCCTGCCCCCAGTCTGTCCCGCGCAGGTGCCCATCCTCCCCCTGCTCCTTCTGCAGGTCCCATCTCCGCCCCCTTCCCCACCGCCTTTCTCCTCACATTCACCTGCCGGACACTGACACTTCACATTTCCGGTTGTGTAAGATCTGAGGGGACCCCAGGGAGGACCCTTACTTGTGTCGAAAAGTGGGATAACAAAGAAGAAGTTGCTCATGACCACGGTGGAGAAAATGCTTTGGCAGGTTTTGAGGCAACAGTAGGAGTTGGGTGTGGGAGACCATGTCCAGGACCCATTTCATCTCTGAGCTAGGATGGGAATATTTGAGCTGTGTATGTTACAGATGAAGAAACTGAGGCCTTTGGACACTCTCAGCTGGTCTAGCCGGGGCTGTGCAGATTTCTCCTGCAGTTGCTAAGTTTTACTTTGGGAAGATTCCAGAACCAAAGAAGACCCCAGGCATCCTCTCCCACCTGGACCCCTTACCCATCCTGCACCCGCCATGTCTCCCTAGGGCTCCAGATGCTCTTAAAGCCTCTCACTGCAGCATTCAAAGCCTCCAGCAAGAGCCGGCTCACAGGATCCCTCCCTCCAACCACCCTCTCTACCCCCTTCCGAAGCTGATGCCTTTAGGTGCTCTGGGAGGAGGACGGCTCCCCCTGCCCCCTGCCCCCAGTCTTCTGACCCTTTGCCAATAGACACCTAGATCCGACTAGAAACAGCCCTCGGCTTCAGACCCGATGGATGAGCCTCCATTGAGCTGTAGAACAGTACATAGCTGTAAAAAGAGACTCTTTAAGTGGGAGAAAGTGGGTAAAAGGGCTTCCGGGAGCCGCCTGCCTGGTGGGTGGCTCCTTCACGACTGTGCAGTGCATGTGAGTGGACACTGCAAGGCGGCTGGTCCACCTCGGTGTCCTCCATCACTCTCTGCCTGGTTCTTCGAGGCCAAGTCTCTCCCTGATCCTGGGGATTTTTATGGAGGTTATGGGCTGGGACCCAGGTCCCCACCAGTGGGACCGTCACTCTCAGAGAGTAGATGCTTAGGTCTGGGGACCTCAGGCAGGTTCCTTCCCTCCTGAGCCTTAGTCTTCCTATCTGCTGGGTGGAGGAGGCACGGCTGGGGAAACTGAGGCCTGGAACTGTGGCTGGACACCAACCACAGATCCCAACAACGAAAGACCTGGAACATCCAGGTTGCGGTGTCACCCGCGGCTAGCACCAGAGTCTAGGACGTTCAAGATCTTCCTGGGCCATGCCAATTTCTCAGATTAAATGACGTCAGTGCCTCGTTTCCTAGTCCCAGCAGTAAGAGGACAGACACTTCCCTCGTGGCCCACAGGAGGTGGTGGTGGGGGGTGTCCTGAATGGGTGCTGCTGGGCCCCGCCCTGTTCCAGCCCCACTGTTGTTTCTAATAACGTTTTATCAGCACAAGGCTGTGACTGCCCATCTCCCTCTTGCCCGTGACTGGTTCAGTTCTCCTGTGGTCTCGGGGCTTGTAGTATGGTCTGCGGAGCCATAAACGCAGCCATGATTCCCATCAGCCCCTGGCAGCTCACACCCCCCTTGCGCGGAGGTGGAGGCAGAGGGATTGTGTGTTCCAAGCAGGCTTGGGCTACATGTAACAATCATCCTGCCAAAAATTATGAAAATTCAAGAAAACAGGAAACATTGGCAGGACGGAAGGGATACGTGCTCCTTGAGGCTGCTTTGCATTGACTGCAGGCTAAAAATCTAGTATTAATATGGACTTCTACCTCCTAATGTTTCTGTCAAAAATTCTCAGTAACAGACATAGATGGTCTTACATTTTTAAAAGTCAACGTTTTTCCAGAACACCCTCCACTCTTCCTATTCCAAGCATGGTCTGTTGCCCAGCACTGTGAGCACACGGCTGGGTTGTTCTCAGTGGGTACTAAGCTAAGTCCCTGGCCTCCGTGCCAGAAGTCGCTCAGTGTGACCACCATACTGGCCCGAAGATGTCACTCACTGTCCCCTGAGAGCACAGGCACCCATGAACAGGACCCACTTTTAAGCTGTCAATCAATGAACCTCTCAGGCACCTTTCTCAGCCAGACCCACTCCCATCTGGTCTTCATACTCTGTGCCCCACATCTGTCCCCAACATCTATCCTCTACATGACTAGTGCTTACACCACCAACATGCCCAAGGCTACATGGTCTTCCCTCCTGACCTCACACACTGTCCCCAGCTGACAGGAATGGATTGGTGACACCTCCCTCACCAGAAAAACCCTCCGCAGCCACACTACTGAGCACTAGGGACCTGATTATGTTTGGGAAAGGGTCCTTGGTGCCCTGTTTGCGGGAGAGGAGAAGCCAGGCAGGGAGGGATAAGGGCAGAGATGAGGGCAGGGGTGGGGACAAGCATAAGGGCAGGGGTAGAGGCAGGGATGAGGGCAGGGGTGAGGACAGGGATGAGGGCAGGGATGAGGGCAGGGGTGGAGACAGGCATGAGGGCAGGGGTGAGGGTAGGGGTGGGGACATGGATGAGGGCAGGGGTGGGGACAGGGGTGAGGGCAGGGGTGGGGACAGGGGTGAGGACAGGCATGAGGGTAGGAGTGGGGTGGGGACAGGGGAGGGGACGAGGGCAGGCACTATATCTCCACAGGAGCCTGGGGAGCAGCAAAACAAGGGCAGTATTGGCACAGGGGCAGTTGATGGTCTCCAGAGCCACACCCATGCCAGCCCATGCCCTCAAACCCCACAACTGTGAGCTAAGTAGCTTTTCGTTATAAAGTTCCCAGCCTTGGGTGTCATTAAAGTCCTGCCAAACACCAGATCCATCCATCCTGTTTCTGATCTCTTCCAAAGCATGACTTCTTCCTTGGCACCCGCCACATGACCACCTTTTCCCCATTCCCCACCCTGACCTTTCACGTTCTTTCAGATATCAGAGACTAGAGTGGTCGAGTCACCGTTTCACTGTCGCACAGCAAGGAGTGGCCGGCGCAGAGTGAAGCTGTTCTCCCTCTTTTCGGGGTAAGAAAAATTCAAGTCTCTTGTCTATGGCCAGAAAGCCCTGCCCAGCCTTTTGTCTTTTCCCTTCTGTCCCTGTCTTTCCTCTCCTCTCCCCTTCCCTCTTCTCTCTCTCTCTCTCTCTCTCTCTCTCTCTCTCCCCTCTCCTCTCTCTCTCTCTCTCTCTGTCTCTCTCTCCCCTCTCCTCTCTCTCTCTCTCTCTCTCTCTCTCTCTCTCTCTCTCTCTCTGTCTCTCTCTCCTCTCTCTCTCTCTCTCTCTCTCTCTCTCTCTCTCTCTCTCTCTCTCTCTGTCTCTCTCTCTCTGTCTCTCTCTCTCCTCTCCTCTCTCTCTCTCTCTCTCTCTCTCTCTCTCTCTCTCTCTGTCTCTCTCTCTCTGTCTCTCTCTCTCTCTGTCTCTCTCTCTCCCCTCTTCTCTCTCTCTCTCTCTCTCTCTCTCTCTCTCTCTCTCTCTCTCTCTCTCTCTTTCTCTCCCCTCTCTCCTCTCCCCTCTCTCTCTCCCCTCCAACTACAAGGCTCTCATCCTCATCGAGACTCCTCCAATGCTGGGCTTTGTACTGTGCACATAGCATTTCTGGAATGCACAGAGCCCAGCGCACAGTAAGTATCCTAAAGATGTTCACATTTATGACCCTTTTACTCTATCCCCTTCTGTGTCCAGGGGCACAGGGACACTGAGCCCAAGTCCCCCAGAGCTGAGAGTGTGCCCTCCACTCCACAGACCACTCACCCCTGGCAGGGTCTTCTGCTCGTGCAAGGCTGTCTGGGCTTTGATGGCAGAATCCCTGGCGCAGTATGTGAGGAAAGCACAGCCTGGTGGGAGAAACAGCCCTGGATGAGACAGTCCCAACACCACGAACACGAGGACCCAAAGGTGGAGGGCAGCCCTGGAGGAGACGGTCCCAACACCACGAACACGAGGACCCAAAGGTGGAGGGCAGTCCTGGAGGAGACGGTCCCAACACCACGAACACGAGGACCCAAAGGTGGAGGGCTGCCCAGGGGCAAGGGTAGACGGAGACTCCCACCATGGTCCAGGGACACCATGAATAGGGCTGAGGCTCTGATACCCCACAGCATGAAGAGGACTTGAGGCCACTGAGCTAAGAGCAAAAAGCCACACAGTATGGACTCCAGTAGAGGAAATTCCCGAAACAGGAGAAACCAGACACAGGAAGTGGATTTGTGGGCTGAGGGCTGGAGGAGGGGATTGTGTGTTAGAGTGTACGGGGTCAGAACTTTGAGTTGGGAGATGGTGCTGTGCTCTTGCGGTCTAAGCACTGGGAAAGAGTGGACAAGAGGACCCCTCAGGCTCCAGGGCCAAAGATGTGGGCAGAGCCTGAGAGGCTAAGTAAACCCTCTGCTAAGTAAACCCTCTGCTAAGTAAACCCTCTGCTAAGTAAACTCTCTGCTAAGTAAACCCTCTGGGATGTGCACCAGAAGAATTACACGTGGGGTCCCCCGTAACCTACCCATCTCGTTCAGGATATGGACCACACCCCCCCAAGTTGAAAAGTCAAATCAGATGTGGTTGGACCAGAACCCACAATAGCAACCATGAAAATGTCACCGGTTGATGGACGAATGATTGACATGTGGGGTGTGCTCTTCCACGTGATGAGATATTACACAGACATGAAAAGGAAAGCTGTGTGTTGCGCTGCAGAACGAACAGATAGATGTCAGGGTCCTCAGTTCAGCCAAGGAGGCTGGACACACAAGGATCATGGTGGGCACTGCTGAGCCCTTGAGGTCACTAGCATTGACAAATTCACACACAGGAGGAGGAATGGCGGTGGGCAGAGGGCAAAGGGGACCGGTTTCCATTTTGGGAAGATGGGGACACAGCCTGGAGCTCCACACCGGGCTGCGGCAGTAACAAGAGGAACCGGCTTGGGGATGTCATTCATGTCGTGGGTGAGAGATCTGTAGCCGTGGCTGTCGTGGAACTCACTCTATACCATGCTGGCCTGAACTCAGAGCTCCGCCTGCCTCTGCCTCCTAAGTGCTGGGATTAAAGACACAACAGCATGCCCAGTTCTTTATGTAGCAGTCCTTGCCTGACAACCACTTGCCACCATTGGTCCCAGCACCTGGGAGATTGCAAGCAGCAGACCAGGTGTATGAAGTCATCCTTGCCTACATAGTTTATGACAGACCTTGTCTGGAAAAATCCAAGAGGAGGAAGAAAAGGACAGATGGAGGAGGGAGGGCAGGGCAGGAGGTTGTCAAAGGAGAGGAGGGCAGGAGAGCAAAGAGAGACTCACCCTCCCTCCTGCAAGTTGCGAGTTCCCCCCACACCCCTCACTGTGGGGATGGGGGGGGGGCGGTCTGTGCAGAGGGAAACCTGGGCACCAGGAAGGCGCCGCTGTCCGCGGTGCTGAAGTGTGTCTGCCTCCCTCGTCTGACCACCAGCGTCCGGACGGTTCCTGGCTGAATTTCAACACTGGAGCTGAATTTCAACACCTCACTTAGAAAACTCATCCCTCGGGGCTAGAGCGATGGCTCAGCGGTTAAGAGAGCACTGACTGCTCTTCCAGAGGTCCTGAGTTCAATTCCCAACAACCACATCCGTAATGAGATCTGATACCATTACATTGTCTTCTGGTGTGAAGAGAGCAATGGTGTACTTATATACATTAAATAAATAAATCTTAAATAAAAACAAACTTGGAGATAAACATCCAAGTGGCCACGTGCTCTGGGACTGCCTGACTTGGCTGGACACCCCCACCCCCACCCAGATACCTAGATCTTTCGGGTGCCCCCCTGCAGATGATCCTAAGGTCCTCCTGGAGACAAGTGGAAGGAACCTGGAGTGACAAGCAAGCAGGAGCCACGCAGGAGCCACGTAAGCCACGGCACTAGGAAGCCATGGAGGGTGTTTGAGTCACAGAAGCTATCCAGGGAGAAATTTGAACAAGTGACCCCAAATTATCTACCCAGGCTGGAGGTGCCACTGTGTACTAGCTTCTGGGGTACAGTTAGACCTCGTCAGATACCCCCAACTGGTTCTAACAATACCAGCTGTTCTGACCCCACCCCCTGGTGCACTTAGTGAGGCCAGACTCAGAGAGGCACAGGAGCCTTCCCGTAAGTTGGAAATATCTGCCTTTCAACCCGAGCAGGGATGGGGAGGGACGGAGTGGGGGAAGCTGGGGGTGATGGATTTTTGAAATTCAGAAAATTCTGGAACGTTGAAGAAGCTACATTAGCATTATTTTGTTTTTAGACTTTTACATTATTTTTTATTGGCCTATAGGAGCCATGGCATGCTAGCGGGGGTGGGGCAGGAGACAATTGGTTGGTGTTCGTTCTCGGAACCAGGTGGCAGGCAGTTGTACCTGAGGGTACTGGGAACCTTTGAGGGTAGCAGTGCTCACTCTAAGCCTCTGAGCCACCTCTCCAGTCTCCAACCACCTTATTTTAGAAATGGGCTCCTGGCCAGCTCTGTAGCCAAACTGATAATTCTCAGCCACCCGAGTTCTGGGATCACAGACATCCACCAAGACACTCACTTAATAGCAAGAACAGTTTCCTGTGACTCTACCTGGCCCTTCCCTGTCATCAAACAAGACAAGATGGGTGGCCTCCCCTCACTCCTGAGACTCCCCTCACCTCCAATCAATCTTTCCTGAAGTGAAGCAGCAACAAGAGGCGCCAACGAGCACTAAGGGAGCGTGGCTCTCTACCCGTGGTCCTGCCTGTGAGAGTGTGGCTCTCTCTACCCGTGGTCCTGCCTGTGAGAGCGTGGCTCTCTCTACCCGTGGTCCTGCCTGTGAGAGCATGGCTCTCTCCACTCGTGGTCCTGCCTGTTAGAGCGTGGCTCTCTCTACCCGTGGTCCTGCCTGTGAGAGCATGGCTCTCTCCACCCGCAGTCCTGCCTGTGAGAGCGTGGCTCTCTCTACCCGTGGTCCTGCCTGTGAGAGCGTGGCTCTCTCTATCCATGGTCCCGCCTGTGAGAGCGTGGCTCTCTCCACCCGTGGTCCTGCCTGTTAGAGCGTGGCTCTCTCTACCCGTGGTCCTGCCTGTGAGAGCGTGGCTCTCTACCTGTGGTCCTGCCTGTGAGAGCGTGGCTCTCTCTACCCGTGGTCCTGCCTGTGAGAGCGTGGCTCTCTACCCGCAGTCCTGCCTGTGAGAGCGTGGCTCTCTCTACCCGTGGTCCTGCCTGTGAGAGCGTGGCTCTCTCTACCCATGGTCCTGCCTGTGAGAGCGTGGCTCTCTCTACCCGTGGTCCTGCCTGTGAGAGCGTGGCTCTCTCTACCCGTGGTCCTGCCTGTGAGAGCGTGGCTCTCTACCCATGGTCCTGCCTGTGAGAGCGTGGCTCTCTCCACTCGTGGTCCTGCCTGTGAGAGCGTGGCTCTCTCTACCCATGGTCCTGCCTGTTAGAGCGTGGCTCTCTCTACCCGTGGTCCTGCCTGTGAGAGTGTGGCTCTCTCTACCCGTGGTCCTGCCTGTGAGAGCATGGCTCTCTCCACTCGTGGTCCTGCCTGTTAGAGCGTGGCTCTCTCTACCCGTGGTCCTGCCTGTGAGAGCATGGCTCTCTCCACTCGTGGTCCTGCCTGTGAGAGCGTGGCTCTCTCTACCCATGGTCCTGCCTGTGAGAGCGTGGCTCTCTACCCATGGTCCTGCCTGTTAGAGCGTGGCTCTCTCTACCTGTGGTCCTGCCTGTTAGAGCGTGGCTCTCTCTACCCGTGGTCCTGCCTGTGAGAGCGTGGCTCTCTCTACCCGTGGTCCTGCCTGTGAGAGCGTGGCTCTCTCTACCCGTGGTCCTGCCTGTGAGAGCATGGCTCTCTACCCGCGGTCCTGCCTGTGAGAGCGCGGCTCTCTCTACCCGTGGTTCTGCATGTTAGAGCATGGCTCTCTCTACCCATGGTCCTGCCTGTGAGAGCGTGGCTCTCTCTACCTGTGGTCCTGCCTGTGAGAGCGTGGCTCTCTCTACCCATGGTCCTGCCTGTGAGAGTGTGGCTCTCTACCCATGGTCCTGCCTGTGAGAGCGTGGCTCTCTCCACCCGTGGTCCTGCCTGTGAGAGCGTGGCTCTCTACCCATGGTCCTGCCTGTGAGAGCGTGGCTCTCTCTACCCATGGTCCTGCCTGTGAGAGCGTGGCTCTCTCTACCCACGGTCCTGCCTGTGGCCTCTCTCAGATCCTCCAACACACACTCCTTCCTGCCCCAGGATCTTAGCACAGGCTGTGGTCAATCTGGAACATCATTCTTCATATAAAAAACAAAAACAAAACCGATGCCCTCCCCCAACCACCCACAACCCTCAGCATCTGCATGAGCCCCACCTCAAGCACTCTAAGCTTTACCCAGGAAAATGTATGCTGATAGTTACATCTCCATGAGGCAGTTTTGCTGGGGATATCACATTCCACCCACCATCTGTCCATCCATCCATCCATCCATCCATCCATCCATCCATCCATCCATCCATCCACCCACCCAGCCATCCACCCAACCATCCATCCATCCATCCATCCATCCATCCATCCATCCATCCATCCATCCATCCATCCACCCACCCAGCCATCCACCCAACCATCCACCCATCCATCCATCCATCCATCCATCCATCCATCCATCCATCCATCCATCCATCCATCCATCCACCCATCCACCCATCCATCCACCTGTCCACCCACCCATCCATGCACCTATCTATCCACCAATCTATCTGTCCATCCATCCACCAACCCATCTGTCCATCCACCCATCTATCCATCCACTAATCCATTTGTCCATCCACCCACCCATCTGTCCATCCATCCACCCACACATCTGTCCATCCATCCACCCACCCATCTGTCCATCCATCCATCCATCTGTCCATTCACCCTCTACCATTCACCTCCATTCACTTTCCCAAGCACTTTCTGTGCAACTTTTGTCCTACCTCTGTCATGATCAGTGTACTCCCTGCTGAGCTTCCCCAGGGTACCTCTGGGCCTTTGCAGTTCTCTGCCCCTGCCTGAGAACGTCTGGAGCCCAAGTATCAGAGCCCATATCCAGCCTTGTGTCCATAAGTTCATTAAAACCCCCTACCCTATACTCCCCTTTCAGTGCCTTCCTCTGAGGTGTATGCTTCCAAGATCTTCTTAGAAGCAGCTAGGGAAACTGAGGCACAAAGTGTGATGGTTCCCCATCTGAAGCCATCATAGTGTCACAAGCAAACACCTTGCCGTGGTCTAGGACAACTGCTCCTTCCACACTTGTGCAGGTCTATGTGTCCCTAAGGCTACTTGCTCCTTCCAGGCTCCATGTCACTTTCTCCTGTAACCAACAGCTGCTGCTGCTCCCATGGCAACAGCAGGCCAGGCCTGGCCCCTGCTGCACAGTCCCCCAGAGTGAACATCTCTAAGGCAAATGCCATCATTGTCATGGAAATGCATATGGTCTGGGGGGCTAGTGACTTGTTCTCCTTTAGAAATGGGGACAGGACCCCAATGTCAGCCCCAGGGTCTACCTTGAGCCCTGACTGAGGGAGCTCCCATTCTCTGCATGGCTGCAGGGAGGGTTACAGAGGGTCTATGCACCCCATCTTCTCTTCTCCACCCCCATGTCCCTTCTCTGCATCTCTTTCTAGCGCTTGGGACCTACTCCACCCTGGAACCCCACCTCTGCTGTTATGGGCTATCTTGAAGATGTACCCCAGAAACAAAGTCATTGAAATATTGACAGGAGGTCCCAGGTTTACCAGCTCCATTTATTCTGTCTCCATTTGCCTGAAACCCAGAGAGGGGCAGCCATTGGCTGACAGTCACACTACAATAACCCAAACAAATCCACTTTTCTTGAGCCAGGATGTCATGTAGCCCAGGCTAGCCTTTAACTTGCAATGTAGCCAAGATGACCTTGAATTTTTGATCCTCCTGCCTAAGCATCCCAAGTTTTGGAGTGACAGACAAGCACCAGTGTCCCTGCCCTCCAAACACAGACTTCTGTCAAGATCCTAAACCCCTCCTTTGCTGGCTGGGGGATCCCCTCTTCCCCACTTGGGTGCGGCCTGGGAAGCTGTTGTTTCTTTAGTCCTCAGTCACTACCAATGAGACCCCCCCACTGCCCAAATTCCACCCACAAACAACATCCCTAAATACCAAGGCTTTCAGACCCCCCACATCTACCAGAAAGAAAATAAATCCACGTCCACACCAGCCCTCACTGTCCCATCATGGGTTCCTCATTCACCACTGTTTCCTGTCTGGGATTCCCAAGGGAAGTGAGCCCCCCCCCCGCCCCCAGAACCCACCCCAGGTACTAAGGCCCCTCCTGGGGTCCTGCCAAGGTTGATGATCCTGGTCTCATCCTTGGGTCCCCGACATCTGTCAGGAGAGTTGGCCAAAGCCACTAGATTCAGATACTAGGGCTTGGGATGGAGCAGAGCAGGGCGACCCTGTCCCCCCAGATGCCTCCATGGGAGGAGAGACAGGATTTTTAGCCACCTGCTGGCGAGGCCAAGGTGCCCAAGATCCAGGCCCAGTCCAGAGGACCTCACGCTCATTGTCTGGCCTCAGCTCTGGCTCTGCCAGGTTCCATTTGAGCCCAGGGTGGGTGCAAGGAGCCAGGACGATGGCACCACCCAGGGAGGGCTGCCTGTGTCCCCGTAATCCCTGGGTCCAGCCTCATCCCTCTCCCCACGCCCCCATGTCTTTGTAGTTACCGCTCAGCCCCGTGTCCTGGACATGTGTCCTGGCTGCAGCCCGAGCTAGCCCGGCTTTGTGAGCAGGATTCCCAATCCCTAGGTGGGAAGTTCCAAGCTGGGCCAGGAAGACCAAAAGCAACAAGGAGGGTGGTGGGGAACTGGGAGGTTGGGATCCCTGGCACTCTAGGCACAGGGTGGGATTGGGGGGGGGGTCTGGGAATGGGAATGGGAGGGAGAGGGGGAAAGAGAGGAAGATGCCTGGGGAGAGGAGGGAGATGGAGGGAGATGACGGAGAGCTGGAGAGGGATGGAGGAGGAGGGAGTAGGGAGGAGGGAGGAAGAGGGGGCGGAGGACAGGAGGGGGCAGCTGGATCGCGAGCGGCACCCCCGTGGAGGAGGAGGGTGCAGGGGAAGGTGAGTGGGGGCTGGAATGAAGGGGTGCAGGAGGAAGGGTGTCGGGGAGGGATCTAGAAGGCTCAGGTGCAAGGGAGGTGTGTAGGGGTTGGGGAGATGCAGGTGTAGAAAGAGGGGTACAGAAAGAGATCTGAGCTGTAGGAGGGTGCCGGGGTGCAGGGGTGGGTCCAGGGGTGCAGAAGGCGGGGTTCAGGGGTGCCGAGGCGGGCGCGGGGTGCGGGGTGCGGTGCCCACCTTTGTGCACGCCGGTGTGCGGGTCCTTGAGCACCGTCAGCTCGTAGATGCGGCCAAACTGCTCAAATAGCGGCTTGAGGTCCTGTTCGTGCAAGTGGCGCGGGATCTGGCCCACGAAGAGCTTGATGGCGTCCAGGTCCTTCATGCCGTCGGGCCGCGCCCCGGGGCGCTCGGGCCCGCTGCCGCCCACCGGCCAGGCCCGGGCAAGAGATGTGGTGCCGCCGCCGCTTCACACTCCGTCAGCTGCCCCGCCCGCGCGCGATTGCGCCACAGAGCTTCTGGCGGCCGCCGTGGGTACTGCAGGGGGCGGGCGGCGCTAGCACCGGGAAACTGAGGCCTCCAGCCTTGCAGAGAAATGGGGACTCCAGGGAGAAACTGAGACTCAGAGGTCCTGAAACTTTAGGCTGGACATGCCTATCAGAAAAAAGCCAGTCTGTGACATGGACACAAAGGGCAGGACAGGGTCAGAGCGGTGACAGCTAAGGAGGGCAGAAAAACCGACAGTCCACTTGAGGAAAGAAGCAATCACCCAGGCTGACCCTTGCAAGCAATCCTTCTGCCTCAGTTGCCTCCATCCTCAGACTGGGATGACAGGCCTGAGCTACCATGCCCGGCTCATATATTCATTTTAAATTGGAGTTCCTAGTACCATGGATGTTCCTAAAATGCTGACCACACCTCTGCTGTCTGTGATTAAAATGTGGTGACATTTGCTGGGTGAGGTGGCACATGGACTCGCTGTGAGTTGGAAGCCAGCAGAGGCTACATATTGTCTTCCAGGCCAGCTAGAGCTATGTTAAGGGACCTTGTCTCAAAACTAAATAGGTAATATTTTATGCATAGCATTTTTGTGTGTTCATTTTTATTGAATATTTTATTTATTTACATTTCCCTTTCCTGATTTCCCTCCAGAACCCCCCATCCCATCCCCTTCCTCCTGCTTCTATGAGGGTGTGCCCCCACCCACCCACTCACCCACTCCTGCCTCCCCACCCTCACACTCCCCTACACTGGGGCACCGAGCCTTCATGGGACCAAGAGCCTTTTCTTCCATTGATGCCAGACAAGGCCATCCTCTGCTACATATACGGCTGGAGCTATGGGTCCTTCCATGTGTACTCCTTGGTTGGTGGTTTAGACCCTGGGAGCTCTGGTTGGTTGATATTGTTGTTCTTCCTGTTGGGTTGCAAACCCCTTCAGCTCCTTCAGTCCTTTCTCTAACTCCTTGTGTGTTCATTTTAATTATTGCAATAAAATATTCTTTATGTCAATGACTGTATTTGGTGCTTTCTTTTTTTTTCCCAGAGGAGGAAGAGGCAAAAGGATCAGGGTTCAAGATCATCCTTGGCTACAGAGAGTTGGAGGGTAGCTTGGGACACATAAGACAGTGTCTCAAATACATAAAAGAATTAAGGACTCCTGTTCCTATAATCTGTTTTTGTAAAAAGATTTACCTATGTGCAGGGGTGTTGCCTGTCTGTGCACATGCATGAAGCACTCATAGCGGACAGAAGGGGGGTGTCAGGTCCCCCGGAACTGGAGATACAGGTGGTTGTGAGCTGCCATGTGGGTGCTGGGAACAGAACTGGGTCGTTTGTGGGAGCAGCCGGTGCTATAACCACTGAGCAGTCTCTCCAGCCTCTAAAACCTGTTTTAAAACACAGGAACCAAGGCCCAGAGCAACATCACAAAGCAGGAGTGCTGGAGTCTAATGCCGATTCTGTCTTCCTCACCGTCTGGATATCTATGTTTCCATTTCTGCATTTGCTATCAATACTGGAGGGGGGACGGACTGGCTCCTTGAGGGCTTGTCTTGACAATGGTGACTGTCACCACTATAAGCCACAGGCAGAGCTAACTACAGAGACACCAAGTCCAGGCTAGCTGGAGCAGGGAGGGGCGAGGCCCAGGGTCAGGAGTCACATACAAGCATCCCATCCTCTGTATCCTGGGAGATGCTGGTCCTCAGATGCACTGTTTCCATGGAGACCAGAGCAGGATGCTGGGAGCTCCATGGGCCTCTGAGCTGTGAGAATCATTAAAAAGCATCAAAAGGGGGACCAGGCTTCCCAGGAACTGAAGATGCTGGTCGAAGGGAGTCTTGCCATCTGCCCTACAGCTGTCACCCGCCTGTCTCAATATCAGCCCTGCAGTCATGGCTTTGAGCTACCATGCCAAGTTTTAAAGACATCTTAGTCTTCAAAACGTGGGGAAGAGCAGGGAGGAGGCCCGTGGAGCTGGCGCTGCTCCCTTCAACCCCGAGCACCATGCTAGTCCTAAAATAGCACCTGTCTGGGGAACTCCTTCCCTGACACCCCCAATTCCCCCTGCAGGAGCTGATGTCACCATAGGTATGCTGCAAGAGTCTAGTGCACAAGACAGAAAACCAGAAACTGGGGGAAGGGGAGTCTTTTTGTTTGTTTGTTTTTGTTTTTGAGACAGGGTTTCTGTGTATCCCTGGCTGTCCTGGAACTCACTCTGTAGACCAGGCTGGCCTTGAACTCAGAAAGTCGCCTGCCTCTGCCTCCCAAGTGCTGGGATTAAAGGTGTGCGCCACCACTGCCCATCTGAGGGGGTCTTAAGCACCTAGCCTGGAGCCTTTGCATGTGCTCAGGTGAGTAGACTGGTTTTGAACTCACCTCCCGCTCATTTGCCAACTTTCAGGATCATTCTCCTGGATTCTGAGCTGAGGCCCTGCTCCTCACACAGACCATGCTGGGAGGCTGCCCCCACCCTGCTGTGACAAGTGCAGGTCCCCAGAGGGCAGTCTTCCCCAATAACAGCCCTGACTCACCAGGCCCCCTGCCCACCCTTCCCTGGAGGTCATAGGCTGGAGCCAGGTGTGTCTCCAGCATCCACCCCTGGGGCCCAGCACAGGTACCTGTAGATGCCAGAGAGAACAGCGACTTCGCATCCCTTAGTTTTTGAAGCAGGGTCTTATGTAGCCCACGCTGGCCAAGGATTACCCAGAACTGATCACCTGACTTCAACCTCAACCGGCAGGATGACAGGTGAGTGCCACCATGCCCAGCCTATGCAGTCAGTGTAGTAGCACAGGCCTGTCATTTCTGCTTTTAGAAAGCTGAGGCAGGAGGATTGTCATGATGCCAGCCAAGACTTCAGTGACATCCTTCCTCAGAAGCAGGGGTAGAGGAGCTGGGACCTCCAGCATCCACATAAAAGGATGGACACAGAAGCCATGCTAGTTACTAGAGTTATGGAGGCCAAGGCAGGAGCCTGACTTAGGGCACAGAGGCCTTGACTCAAAAGATAAGGCAGAGGAATGCTGAGAGGGTTCAGTGGGTAATGGTGCTTGGTAGCAAAACTCTTTGCTGTACCTGCCCCAGGACCTTGAAACAGGCCATATCCTCTGCTTGAACCCAGACCCCCATTTTGCCGGGTTCTGTAATCATAGAGACAGAAGAGACCCTGCTCTGAACGCCTGTGGCCTACCCGGGTCCATTTCCTTTCCATCGTGGGAGGTTAGCAGTACTGTCATGAACTGCGTGGACAGCCCCCACAGCAGCAACTGAGGAGCACAGACCCAGACCCACCCAGGACCCCAGGAGGAGCAGAACCCTGGAGTAAGCTTGGCAGGGACAGCCTTTAATATACTGCAATGACTCCTGTCCCATGTGGCATGTCCCAACCTCTCTTCCACTGAGAACACGTCCACTGCTAGGAAGCCCAGGGGAGACGGCAGGGCCTGAGGTGACACCCCAGACAGACAGACCCAGGACAGCAACACAACAGTGGGTGTTCCTTAGGACATCTGGAGACTCGGTCCTTCAATATGGCTTTTATTTTGTAACCCACCAACTGCAGACCAGCAGCCACCCCAAGGGGCCACCCAGGCCCATGCCTTGTCAGGACAGAGGGAGGCAGCGTGTGCCCTGTCACTTTTCCAGTGACAGGTGCTACTGGCCTCAGACCCGTAACCAGCTGCCAGGTTAAGAGTAGAGAGGAGAATGAGAGCGCCCAGGGCCAGGGCAGCGGGCTGACACCTCTTGCCCTATGACATGAGTGCCACCAGGGTGGCAGCCACCACTGCTGAACAGAGGCAGCCTACAGTGGTGGGGGTGGGCCAGGCCTCAGCAGGCGCGAGGGACAGAAGAAGCTGGTCTTTAGCTGGTCCCCAGCCTGACACCTCCTGGGTCATATTGCTATTGAATCGATTCACTGTAGAGTCCCTGAGGTCAACTGTCAGCACTGGTGACCCCCTCCCAAGGCCATCCTGTTGGGGACATCCAGGGCTGTGCTGGGCCTGGCTGTTCCATCAGACACTATGACAGAAGGGTGGACTCCCCAGAATGTATCACAGGTAGGGAAACTGAGGCTGGGGCGTGGAAGGTGGGGAAACCTCAGGACTGACACTCTAGACCAGGACCAACTCCTGCCCAGACACCAGCATCGGGACTGAGCCAAGGGACAGTTGCAGGAGGGGCCAGAAGCTCAGGTGGGTCCAGTGGTGGAGGAGGTGACAACAGGCGGGCAGGGTATGAGGAGGAGGAGCAGGAAGACGCTGGCGGGTGCTGGGGAGAGAGGCAGGCTGGAGGCTGCCTCCGCAGAACCGCAGAGACCAGTTTCTGGGAGCCAGCCACTGGGGAGGCCAACACCAGAGTGTGGCCCTTCAGTGCACGTGGCTGGGCCATCACTCCATCGCAGTGGGCTCATCTGCAGGCGGGCAGGGCTCTCCTCCAGGGACATTCAAGGAAATGGACAGGGAGAGGTGTCCTTGTGTCCTAGTGACCCATCAGAACCGTCCGTGGTTCGGTCTGGCCGCTGTGGGTGTGTGGCCGCCTGTGCATGGTCACTGTTACTGTGCCTTGGCCTTGAGCAGCAGTCTCTGCACCGTCTTGAATAGCACGTGGAAGTGCTGGTGGGGAGAGCAATGTGTGAGGAACACGGAGAGCCGGCCCCACCCAAGGCGCTCGTGCAGCCGCTCACCTGGACGGCCGTGTACGCCATGCCGAGGTACGCCCCGATGCACAAGGCCAGCAGCAGGTCGAAGATGGCCGGCTTGACCCTGAGGGACAGTCCATGGGGTCAAGGACAGGAGAATGGTCATCCCCACAGACTGTGGTGCCCTGGGCTCTGGCCCATCACTCACCTGTAAGCATTCATCACCTGCTTTAGCTGGTCGTAAAAGACAAACTCAGGGTCCCTGTGGAGAGACAGCCCAAATAGTTGAGAGCTCCCCTGGAGTTGCAGCATTGGGAGGCTGACACAGGAACAGGACAAGTTTGAGTCTTTCCCAGACTACAGATCAAGAGCTCATTTCAGGAAGTTAAAAATATTTTTGAAATAGCCAAGGGGACTAGAAACTCCCGCGGCCTGGGAAGCCTTCCTAGGCCTGACTGCCACGCCATCCTTTGCTCTGCTTTGGACCTGTTCTGCCTGGCTGGGGACAAAGTCATGGCACCTCGGGAACCTGGCCGGCCGCTCACCGCTTGTCGGCCTTCACATGGTGCTGCCGCACGTCCTTCAGGTAGCGGCTCAGAAAGTGCTCTAGTGTGCTCAGGAACGTGCCGTCCTTGTCCAGCAGCTGAGCGGCCCGTGGCTGGTTGGTGAGCCAGTCCATGACTGAGTCTATCTGCTCCTCCTGGACCTGCTGGGGAGGTGCAAGCTGGGGGTCACAGCACAGGTCCCCATGGTCCCCCTCCCCAATGCCCTACACTTTACCATCTGCTCCGTGAACACTGGCATGTCTGGGGGCGTCCCCTGTAGAGGGAGGGGACAGGGTGTGAGTGGCCCAGCAGGGCTGCGGGCAGCACAGACAGGCGAACACCAAAGGGCTCACCTTCTCTGTCAGGTTGTAGATGACCCTCGTCAGGGCCTCGGCGATGATCCTTGTGTTCCGAGTCAGGGTCTTGGAGTCCACCCGGGACCTTGGAGATACAGGGACAGGCTCCTCAGGCAGCGCAGGCAATCCCTGGTGCCGAGGCTCTGGGGATAGCTGGAGGTGGCAGGGGCTGGGCCTAAGAGTGTGTCTGACCACAGCCTCCACCCAGGGCAGCCAAGGCCCAGTGAGGTGGAGGAGCCACCGGCATGGCATTGGGATAGGGCAGCACCTGCAGGGCCCAGGACACCCCACAGGGAAGGGCCAATCCAGGACCCCTTTGCAGGTGGGTAAGTGACCTTCCTTCAACCCAGCAACCAGCCTGAGTGGTGTCCTGGGGACCCTGGTCCTTACTGCTGACTCCCGGGTGTGATGGCTGTTGGCCCTCCCACAGTCCGCTCCTGACTCAGCCCCACCCCTGTCCCCGGACAACTGCCCAGACCCTGCTCCATGGCCAGCCCACGAAAGTTCTAGGAGATGGCTCTGCTGCCCCACAAGGAAGAACATTAGCTCATACCCTCTGGAAGGTGCTGAAAGGTGCCCCTTAAAAAGGGTTCTAGAAAGAAGCCCCAGGGTAGGCCCCAGAATTGACCCCCACAGAAGATACCCCAGGGAAGGTTCAGGAATACACCACCTCCCCTACCAGACCCATGAAGGTTCTAAAAGACAACAGTCCTCTGTGAGACTGTTAATGTCTCAGCAAGTTCTGGAAAGTGCCTTTCATGAAGACTCTAGAAGGTTCTAGAAAGTGCCACCCACAGATTCTGAAGGATGCTTCACCAAGAGGAACGTTCTAGAGCGATAGTTCCCAACCTTCCTAAGGCAGCAATACTTTATTACATTATGGTGACCCGCAAACATAAAATTATTTTATGGCTACTTCAAAGTGTAATTTTGCCTCTGTTACGAATCTTAATGTAAATATCTGATGTGCCTCAGAGGGTCTTGATGTACAAGTTAAGAACCGCTGTTACAGAAACTGCTCCTGCCTAGGAAAGACATGGAAAATGGCTGCCTACCCTAAAGAAGTACCACTGAATGTCCCCACCCCACCAAGCGCTCTAAGGGGAACTCAAGAGCCCAGAGTCCGAGGAGCCCTTCCCGGCCGGCCTGGAGAGCACCTGCGGAGGAGCCCTTCCCGGCCCGGCCTGCTCACCGCACGTCCATGATGCTGCTGCGAGGCCCCGCCCGGTGGCTCTCCAGATGTGACAGCGTGAAGGCGGGCAGCCTTCGCATGGCAAAGCGCTCGTGCTCCCAGGCAAGCACGTCGTCTGCTAGATTGATCTTCTTGTGTACCATGGAGAAGCTGACGTCGGGGAACTGGTGCGCAGCCACCATCTCCAGCTCGCGCAGGAAGGCATGCTGCAGCGTCCCCTCCCGTGGAGGCTTGGACACATGCAGGCGCAGGTGGCTGCCACGCCCCACAGTGTCCAGGCACAGAACGAAGGCTACGTTATCCTGCAGGAGGCTGGAGTCTGTAGGGAGAGGAAAGGGGGTCAGAGGGGACCTCCCACACCGAGCCCCGCCTGCCAAAGACAGACTCCGCCCACCAGCCCGTCGTCAGGGCCCTCCCACACCGAGCCCCGCCTGCCTGTGTGGTCCAGGCTGTCCTCAAGCCAGCGCTTGGTGCCCTGGTAGTTGAACTTGCCCCCTCCAGACGCGAAGAATAGGAGGTTGTACCTACGGGTGTGAGTCAAGAGGGCAACACGGCCCAGGTTCCCAACTGGGACACAGGGAAACCTCAGGTCTCTCCAGATCCACCTCCAGGTGACAACCCCTCCCCCCCAACGCCAGGCTAGGAGCTCCACAATTGTGACAGCCACATGTGTCCACTGAGAGCTCTTCAGGGAGGCCTCTGAGGACACAGAACCTTACGCAGAGGAGCTCAGACTACCCACACACTCCCCCATCCCCGATGCTAAGGACTAGCTGACACACAACCTGGCTGTGTGGACTTGGATCTCACAGGGCCCTCATACCCTCACCTGCCTGGGAACCAGAGCCAGGCCACTGAGCCCAGGTTGTTCCCGGGCTGTACTGCTGACTGGCCACTGTCACACAGGGCTGCTAAGCCAGCCAGGACTGGGTGAGTTGAGGCCACTGGTGCTGGCCATAAGGGACAGACATGTCCTGGGTGAGCAAGAACAAAGCTGCCTCATGGCTTTTAAAGAAGTGACACCCTCTTCTGGCCCCATCTTTAAGACTATTGTCCTGGGACCCTGGGACCATGAAGAGACCGCCTGGTACACTGCCGCTGCCTCTCCCTGTTGTAGACCCATGACCTGTGGCCACCCTGTGTGCCCCAGCTCACAAATGCTGAAATCACTCTCATGTGACCTGTGTGGTACCTCAGGACAGGTGAGACTGTCACAACTATGGGCATGGATGGATGGGACGCTGCTCAGGTCCCTTCAAGACTCAGGACTCCTCACAGAGACCATCCGGGAGTGTCCACAGAACAAAGGGAGACACTAGCTGCAGATGCCTCTAGATGGTCCCATCCCTTCCACTGACCAACAGCATCCCCGGGGTGGGCTGAGCCACGCCCCCTTAGTGGAACTCACGCTGCATGTGTGCGCTTGTACGTGTAGAGGCGCGAGAAGAGGCGCGCCAGCTCCAGCAGCACAGAGATGCCACTCCCATTTGAGTCTGCGCCCAGTGACAGCCACTGTGGACAGAGGACCCACTGGTCATGTCTCCTGTAGGCCAGGCCCATCCACTTGGTGCCAGAGCCACAGGGCACCGAGGTAGAAAGGAGAAATGAAAACCCACTGGGCAGAGCATGGTGGCCACACCTTTAACCCCAGCACTTGGGAGACGGAGGCAGGAAGATTTTTCTGAGTTTCAGGATAGCTAGAGCTGCAAAGAGAGACAATCTCAAACAAACAAACAAACCAACAGTCATGGGAGGTTGGGGCAGCCTGCCCTTGGAGGCTCTGGGGACAGATGGACAAGGCAGGGACTTGGGGACCTGGTGCCAAGCATGGTAGTTTGAGTAAGAACAACTCGCAGCAGGACAGGTATCCAATGCTCAGTGAGCAGTGCTACTACCTGAGGAGGATTAGGAGGTGTGGCCCTGTTACAGGAAGTACGTCTCTGGCATGGACTGTGAGGTATTAAAAGCTCATGTCAGGTCCAGTCTGTCCATCTGTCTGTCTGTCTGAGCTTGCTCATCAGGATGTACGGCGCAGCTACTTTACCCACCGCCATGACAATAATCGTTTTATAAGTGCTGCATAGTCAAGGCGTCTCCTCAGCAACAGGACAGTGACTGAGGCACCCATGGGCAGGTCTAAAACTCTGGGTTCCCCCGGCATCACCCACCAAGGTGGTGCCATGGGCAGTTGGCAGCCACTGCCCTCTGTAGTGTCCCTGACCTTTCCTGCCCTGTGCAGCAGGGTACTTACTGGGGCCACCCCAAAGGCGTCGTAATGAGCCACGATGACAATGGTGGGGAGGTCCTCGCCTCCCAGCCCTGTCAGCCGTCCCTGCGGAGAGACAGACAGAGGTGGATTCCAGATGCCCACGACAGGCTGAGGGTCACCCCGGTGTGCTGTGAGCCTTGATACCAAGGACAGGCCCTGGCAGCACCCACAGGTGGATGGTTCCCTTAGCCCCTCCCTTGGGGAGGCACAGGGCAGTGTGAAGGCTTCCAGAGTCCAAAGAGTGGTGTGGCCATGCTGGGGGTGGCCCCCAGTGGATAAGGGCACAGACTGCTTGGCCCAGGAAGGGACTGCACAGAGAGGTTGCCACCAAGTCCTCAGGACCTTTCCTGACTAAGAGCCCGTCCGTCTCGGCATCACGGCACTCAGCTGAATGCTGTGGACAATCATGCGGCAAGTGCACACCGGGTCTTCCTACTGTGGCTGACTGACTAACCCACAGCTCCCTCACAGGGCACTCGGAGCACCCCGGCGACACAACTTAAAAGGTGGGGTTTCTTTTCTTTTTATGAAAACAGGGTCTCCTGTAACTCAACGGCAGTCTTAAACCATGTAGCCAAGGATGGCCCTGCACTCCTCATCTTTCTGCTTCAGCCTCCCAGGTGTGTGTTAGCTTTATGTGACCCTGGGGACTGAGCCCAGGACTCTGCCCACTGAGCCACAGCCTCAGCCTGTAGTTAAGTTCCTTTGTCACCACCATCTCCCATGTGTGGCAGAGGGGTGACTGGCCATCTGGGATCAGGGAGCAGCCTGTGCAAAGGCCCTGGGGCAGGTTAAGAGGGTGGGTGCTCACCTCCACACTGGTGATGAGCCAGTCGCTCACTGCCTGGCTCTGGGCTCCGCTGGTCACCATCTGGAAACCGTTGGCTGTGGCCGTGTGCAGCAGTACTGGGAGCAGAAGGGGAGGGGTTACTCGGGCCTAGGCCAGGGCCACAGCCGGGGTGGGAACTGCAGACACAGAAGGAAAGCCCCATAGACGCAGGGACCTGGGCCACCCGACGCCCTCTAGTGGCCTGGCTCACCTTCAGCGGCAGAGGCGGAGCCCTGGGAGGCAGAGGCAGCCTGGGTCTGCTCATAGATGGACAGCAGGGCCTCGTCCTCCACAGCAAAGTACACGGGGACCACGGTCTCCATGGCCAGCATCTCAGGCTCGATCTCCATGAATTGCTGTGAGGAGCGCATGAGTTCAGAGAACTGGAGCCACCCCCAGAGGGCCTCCCCACCTCAGCTTCCTGCCTGAAGTGGGAGGACACACAGCAGATGCACCCTGAGGAGCAGGCATGGGGACTGAGACACAGGCTTACCCGGACAACATCCTGGGGCACGGCAGCCATGGCCCGGGGCAGGATGATCACCACAGCACCTGCTGACTGCCGCAGAGCCTTCTGGTAGTGCTCATAGGAGAAATCCAGGAGGCGCATGAGCACGCAGCGGCGGCTCAGCACGTCTGCGTCCACTGTGCGTGCCTCCGTGTTGAGCACTGCGTTCCGCGTGCCTGTGGGGGACACGGTCATGGCGACGTGACCTGGGGCCGGCACCTATCACAGCTGTCATCCTCCACACCGGCACAGAGAGAGTGGCTCTTACAGGACAGGCATAGTACACCGGCTGGGCCTCTAGGCGTCTACACTGCATAAGCCAGAGGTGAACCACCATGGAGCCGCCACAGCAGGAAGCTCCCAAGAGCTGGAGTTCCTGGGCCCCACTGACAGCCAGACTCGGTGGCACGGAATACATTAGGTGCATTAAAAATGCTCAACTCCCACGAGAACGCTGGCAGGCAGTACCCCTGGATGCACACGGCCAGGAGGGGGCAGAGAGTAGCTGCTCACTGTGGCGGGGACTTGATTCCAGTGGGATCTCCAGGGTGGTCACCTGAATGCTGACACCAAACTACCACGAAATCCTCCTACCCCAGAGACCCAAGTGCCACAGACACATGATGGCTGGGTTTAGAACAGTTCACGTGTATCTCCCCAACCACATGGGGGTAAGATCTACCCCAGGGCAGCAGCTGGATGGGGACCTGCTGCCCACAGACTTCCCTGCGGGCAGCATAGAAATGGCCATCACCTGGACACACAGGGAACCTTGGACCCAGGGCCAGCTGAGGCCCAGCCCCCATTCCCAGGACTGTAGAATCTGAGGGAGCTGGGTGAGGGCCTGCTGGAAACAACTCCCTGGAAGGCAGCATGGGCCAGCACTTCATGGCACACACCCAACTCCCCTCAGGGAGAGGCGACACCTTTCCCTCTTCAATCTGGTCCTGGCCTCAAAATGTAGCTCAGACAGCAGCTCTCCCCCCAGGTTCCTCCAGGGTCCAATGGGAACAGTGCTCTCTGGGGGTCCTGGGGACCAGTGCCGGCCACATGGCAGGACAGTACCCAGCTTTGTTGTCTCTGGGGATGTGACACAGAGCCCCAGTGGGCAGTGCTGGCCAGCACCGGTCCCCAGGACTCCCAGAAACCACTGTGCTACCCACAGGAGGGCAGCCGGGTCCCTGTAATCTGGCCTGTGACCAGCCAGGGTCTCAGTCCCACCCGAGCAGTGCCAGCTCACTGATGCCATAAAGGCAGGTAGGCAGTCAGCAGGCTTCTCCCCCACGCTCAGCTTGGTGGTGTCAGTGACCTCCTGCCAACAAGACTTTACCCATAGCCAGGGAGGCCGAGCCTCAACCGTCACTCATGTAGTGAGGTGAAGCTGGCTTCAGGGCCACCGGGCCACTAGGGAGGCTCAGACGCTCAAGTTCTGTTCCAAGGCCCATGATGATAAGAAGGCATGCCCTAACAAGGCCAGAGTCCACACACAGCAGGAGGGGTGGTAGCCTGGGTCATGGTCACACCCCACAAGCCTTCTTTCCCACCAATGTTTCCCAAGACCCAGGGGAAGTTGGGTAAGGAGAGATGCGGTAAGGCTGTGGGGTGGCCAGGGGCTGAGGGGAGCTCAAGGGACTTATGCCCAGGGTTTCTCAAGACCTGCTCTGGCTAGCTGCCCCATCATGAGTCCTCTGGGGTACAGACAAGATGCAAGTTTTTATCCGGTAAAAGATAGGTGAGAAAGCCACATGTCAGGCACCTGGTCCACCGTAAACATGAGCTCAGTCACAGACCAGCCCACCCAGGATTCTGTGCATGTGAGAATCAGACATGGAAATGAGTGGTCTAGGAACTGCCCTCTGGATCACGGAATGCTCTGAAACAACTAAGAGCTGTGCTGCACAGCTAGTAGCCACTGGCTTCAAGTGACTTCCATGATTCCCCCGGCCATTCGTGACACCCTACAGCAGCAGTTTAGCAGGTGGCCCTTCAGAAGATGCCAGGCCACAAGGATCTGCAAGCAAATGTTTACGACATCGGGACACCTGGCCACCTACTCCTGGCCTGGATAAGACCCTCACCCCAGGGCACCCTAGTAGCCAGGGCACTTTTCTGGGCCCTGCAAGGTGCAGGGCAGCCACCTGGCCTCCACTCCTTTGAGCTCCCCATGCTGGGGCAGCGACATGACCCCTGCCACAGCAACGTTGCTTTAAAGAGAAATTAATGTAAGTCTGGGCACAAGAGCCCATGGGGTCCATACAGAGAGGCTTGGGTGCACAGACCAGGCTGCCACACCCGCTCAAAAATGGGGGCCCGGCCTTGTCATTCAGGCAGAGACTAAGCATCAAGGCTGAGAGGCAAACCAAAGAGCAGAAGGTTCTTGAAGACTAGATACCACAAGCAGGGAACGGAGGCTCTGAGAGGCCCAAAACCTAGTCATGGGGACGGAGATCCTCGGGAACCCTGGCGAAGGGTGGGGAGCAGAGCAAAGGGGTGAAGGCGTGGTGTTGTGGGAACCAAGGCCCCAAGGGACCCCAGGACAGCAGGCCTCGGGGCAGACGCCAGCCTGAGAGAGGTCTGAGGCAACCGCTGACAGAGAGGGATCAGCGTGCAGGGGATCGAAGAGAGGTAGGAATCAGGGTGGCGATGATGGGATGAGGTGACAGGAGTCAATGAGACAGCAGGGGAACTGAGGGGATGGGGCTGCCAGGAACAGGATCAGTGTAAGTCAGTTCGGAGACTAGGATAGCAGTCGGAGGTCCTCTGCATGACAGTGGGAGGATCGCAGTGACTGGGGGACTGGTGTGGCAGTAGGGGGACCGCTGCGTCAAGGGAAGAGGTCAGGGGTCGCGCACCGTATGGCTGGCCCTGCAGGTCGTACTGCTGCATGCGGTACACGGTGAACTCGTGAGCGGCGTCGGCGGCGGGCAGCGGCGGCGCCACGAGCAGTAGCACGGCGGGCAAGAAGACGATAAAGCCGAGTGGCAGGCACGACGCCTTCAGCACGTTCTCGAGCACCTCGCCCGCTTCCTCCAGCATCCCGGCGGGCGGCAGGCCGCAAAGGCGGCGGCAGCGGACGGCGACGGAAAGCAGCCGCGGCTCCGCGGACTCAGCGCGGCATGGGCGGCTGCTGAGGTCCTTCGGGGAGAGCCACGAACAGCCCGCGACTGCTCTAGGGTCCTTCGGGCAACGCTGCGGACGTCCCTATCTGCCGCGCTGCCTTCGGGAAAACGTAGTCTTTCTTGTGAGCGAGCCTTTTTTTTAAAGGGCTCTGCGCGCAGTGGAACGCTGGGAGTTGTAGGCACACTGAGACTCGGGCTACGGCCTCTCAGAAGCTGTGCCAGCTCTTGCGCGCGGAGCACCCTGGATGTTGTAGTCACACTGAGCCTCTCTCAGAAGCTATGGCGGACAGTCTACCGCTACTGAACTCATCCAAGCCGCAAAACACAGATGATTTACAAAGCTATTAAAAACTATTTCCAGTAAAGCTTGTTTAAGCCCTATGTTTGGCGTCGCTAATGAGAAGGAAAAAAAGACCTAAAGTACAGGACGTGACCGTCCGACCCGGAAAGAAGTAACAAAGGAAAGAGAAAGTGCCCATCCGGTGCCTTGGTTCTCTGGGAATTGTAGTCTTATCGGGCAAGCACAAAGGAGTATGGGAACTTTAGTCTCTGAAAGGAGAGGGGATTAGAATGCGCAAAAAAGGAGACATGAAAATGAGAGGTGAGGTCTTCGTCTCGAAGGTGCTAGCTCCCCGATCACAAGACTTGGCATCTGACTACAGGTGTTCTACAGGATTTAAGTGAATGAGCGAAAAACTGGTTAAAGAATAATATTCGGGGCAGGTGGTAAGGTAGTAAGGCAAGAATTGGCGCGGGCTTTAGTGGTAGTGGGGAGATCAAGATAGCTATAATGGGACTAGTGTGACGATGGGAGGTCTTTAGTATCCCTGCTCATACTTGGGACATATTTAACCTAACATTTTTGGTTTGCCTATTGCAACTGCAATGGGTTTGACTAGTCCCTGTGTCTTGGGGTAAGTTAAGGTGTGAATTAAAATTATATGTCACTCACATCTCTGGGAATACAATAAATAAGAAATAAAAGATCAGACAATGCCACCCACCCACCTGTAGGCACAGGTGGAAATATGCAAACTAGCATGAGCTGACTTTGAGTAAGGTATGCAGTAGGCAAGCTGGTTCTAGAAGCTGTGGAGAACTCGGGGATGATGTCTTCTCTGAAGACCTTGCCATTTGCCTTAGCAGATCTAAGACTCAAACATGTGGTCCTTTCTCCCAAGGTGAGTGATTACTGCAATGAATGGATGCCAACTGTATACTGAGGCCACAGACGATCAGAACTGAGAGTGTAGAAAAGAAAAATGATGATGTGTGCCCAACACCATGAACTTCTGCCATCTATAACTGACAGTCACTACCATCTTAGAGTCACTGCCAGTGGGACGCAGTTACAATACACTGAGAAACTGAATGCGGAGGTTTCATTCATTTTAATGAATTCTATGTCTCCATGCATGGCTCGCAGCTGCACCATCACACGGTCCACAGCTCCCTGTCACAGCTTATCTCTGTGATTCAGAACCGGAAGGGCGAGGCTGTGGGGTTACAGGACCAGTTGAGATTGCCCCAGACCTGGGATGGGTGGGTCTATCGTCCCCACACAGAGAACTGGAGGAGAGAGGCCATGGGGGCGGGCTGCTTGTCCCAGTGTGGAAGTCACTGAGAAGAGGGGTGGATGACAGACTGGTGTGTCCTCCAGGCCCCCTGTCCTTCTTACAATACATCAGGTTGCCCTCAAACAAATGGTGCGGGTGCACCCCCATCCCAGCACCCCCAAAGCACTGTGTACCAGTGGGTGTGACCAGGAGACACGTCACAGCAGCCTGGGCATCGACACGCACTTGTGTGACTGAGACGGAACCATAAAGCCCTGTCCTGTCCGTGACCTCGGACATGGTGCATCCCCTTCACTGCCTGGGAGCCCTACTGGCCACTCTCTGCCAAACATTTGTCACAGGGAGTTTCGTGGAAGGAACCCAGGGCTTGCTGGTATGTTCTCAGTCACCATCAGGCAAGGATCTTGTGTCCGGTCCCTTCTCACCTCGCCTAGGGGACCTGCTCACTGGGCAACTGGCTGGTCCAAGCTCTAGGCGCTGCGGACGCTGGAAATGCTGGACAGCGGCTCTCGCATCTTGAAGCTGAGTGACCGAGAAGTCCGAAAACTGTCCCTGGGCCTCAGCGAGCTGTCAGTGGTGGATGCACCGGACTGGGCCTCGGTGATCCGGGTCAGGCAGCCCCCAGGACCTCTCAGGCCTAACCGGAGACAGCCGCAGCATAAGAAGGCCAGCACAGCGTGCCGCACCTCACGGCTGCGGAAGGAGTAGATGAGAGGATTGATGGCTGAGTTGAGCACGGCCAGGGCCAAGATCCAGTCCATGCCGCGAAGGTACTCCTGGGCCCAGATATTAGAACCAAAGATGTCGGCCAGGAGTAGGCCAAACAGGGGACCCCAGCACACCACGAAGGCCACCAAGATCATCAGCACGGTGTTGAGTAGCCTGCGGGACTTGCGGCGGGCAGGAGGACGCTGGGACTTCTGCCCATTGGCTCGGACCACCCTAAAGATGGCCCCATAGAGGCTCAGGATAGCCACTAGGATGAGGGCGAAGACCACCACACAAAACAGCACATAGCCCTTGGAGTAGAGAGGCAGCAGGCTGGAGCAGCGTGGAAAGGCACACACACAGTTCCAGCCCAGCAGGGGCAGCAGGCCCAGGGTAGCTGCCAGCAGCCAGCAAAGACCGATGCAGCCATACACACGGCTGGTCTTGGTGGCCCCGCTCTCAGCCACCCGCACCATGGTGGCGAAGCGCTCGCCGGCTGTGAAGAGCAGACTGAAGGTGGATGCGGCCAGGGCCATGAAGAGCAGGCCCTCCCGCAGGAACCAGTGCACAGGTGACAGCTGGAAGGTACGAGTCCCCGACAGAAGCACGTTGACCACGTAGGCCAGGCCTGTGAGCAGGTCGCTCAGTGTGATATTCAGGAGGCAGTAGTACACCCAGCGGCGCGACCGCATGTGGATGGCGATGGCGGCCAGCACCATGGCGTTCTCCAGCACCACCAGGCAGCCCGCTGCCACCGATGGCCCCCTCAGCATTCCTAGCCCGCCACCGTCCTCAGGGCCCCCGCGGCTAGCCAGCCTGCCGCTGTGATTGTAGTGCAGGACGATGAGGAGGCTGTGACCGCTGGCCGCCAGCCGGTGGCAGGACTCTGGGGTCACCAGCGTGGACCAGGTACTGATGTTCATGGCCTCCCCCGGGGACAGACTGAGAGAGGCCCCAGCAGGGTGGAGTCACAGCCTGGCCTGGGTTTCCTGTTGTTTGAAATTTCCTGTTATGCTCAAGGTGCCCCAGAGTGGGTGGGGGTGAGGCCAGGGCAGGGAGGGGCATTCTGAGCAACGGTTGGAGTGACTCTGGGGGCTCAGAGCTGGAGAGGATGATCCCTCCTGGCACCCCACTCCTGCCTACATTTCCCTCCTTGGATGGGAGGCAGAGCACCAGTTGGGGTGTCACTACTACCTGGCCCCCAAGAACCCTTCTACCCACCACCGTGTGCCCAGCTGTTCCAACTGTATACTTATATACAGCAAATGCCTAATAAATGTTTGTCAACTGTACACAGAAAGTGTGTCATAAAAGTTTGTCACTTGAATACACCAGCCAAGCCTTAATAAATCTCATCCAAACACATCAAGTGCCACCCATGCATGACAGGTGCTTAGTATCTTTTTAAAATTTTTGTTACATTTATTTATTTATTAGTTATTGTGTGTAGGGATCTGTATGTGTCATGTCATGTGCTGAGGTCAGAGGGCAACTCCTCACGGGAGTCATTCTCCCCTTCCACCATGTGGGTCCTGGAACCAAACTTGGATTGGCAAGCTTTGTCCAAGCACCTTTATCCCTGAACCATTCACTGGTGCTTAGTGTTTAGTGACCTTACACACAGCAAATGTTTAATCAGTATTTGCTGTATACACAGAAGGTGCTTAAAAAAATGTGTTACGTTGGGTGTAGCAGCTCATGCCTTTTTTCTTTTTTTTTCGAGACAGGGCTTCTCTGTGTAGCCCTGCCTGTCCTGGAACTCACTCTGTAGACCAGGCTGGCCTTGAACTCAGAAATCCGCCTGCCTCTGCCTCCCAAGTGCTGGATTGAAAGAGTGCGCCACCACTGCCCGGCCAGCTCATGCCTTTAATACCAGTACTTGGGAAGCAGAGGCAGAAGGATCTCTGTAAGTTTCAGGCCAGCCTGGGCTACATAATAGAGACACTCTGTCTAAAAAAAAAAAGGGAGAATCAAATAATGAATAATAATATTAGTAATAATAAATGTGTGCCACCAATACATAGTCGGTGCTTAAAGTCACCCACTGAAAACAAGCCATCTGCACACACCAGGTGCTTAACAAGATTTTGTTGCCTGTACCAGAGGTACTTCATAATGTTTGTCAGCACTCAGCAAACAGCAGGTGCCTAAGCAATGTCCAAGGACACCTGGAACTCTGCTGGCAGTGCCGGCTCAGACTCAGTACACACAGTTGTTCTGTGCTCTGATCCCAGCCTCAGCCCGTGACTGTCCTGAACCCCAACCCAAGCCTCATCCCCTTCCCTGCACTGAACCCCAACCCAAGCCTCAGCCCCTTCCCTGCACTGAGCCCCAATCCCTGCCTCAGCCCCTTCCCTGCACTGAGCCCCAATCCCAGCCTCAGCCCCTTCCCTGCACTCAGCCCCAATCCCAGCCTCAGCCCCTTCCCTGCACTGAGCCCCAATCCCCAGCCTCAGCCCCTTCCCTGCACTGAGCCCCAATTCCCAGCCTCAGCCCCTTCCCTGCACTGAGCCCCAATCCCTGCCTCAGCCCCTTCCCTGCACTGAGCCCCAATCCCCAGCCTCAGCCCCTTCCCTGTCCTGAGCCCCAATCCCCAGCCTCAGCCCCTTCCCTGCACTGAGCCCCAATCCTGAGCACAGCTCTTGCTCTGACCCCATGACCCTGAAGAGACTTGATGTCAGACAGAGCACAAACTCTGCCGAGGGCCCCTCTGCGCTGACTCCCCACGCCTCTACCCTATACTGAGCCTTGATCCCAGGATGAACCCTGAGCCTGACCAACGTGGCCACAGACACACCATGGTGCTGACACACACCCAGGTTGAAACCTGGTTCCAAGCTGAAGGCCAGCTCCAGCCAAGCCCATGACTGGGCATCATGCAGTGAGTTCAAGTGGGCACTGGGGTGCAGTGTGCAGGAGGACTGAGCACAGCACCCCAGAATTAGTGCAGACAGACCAATCCCCTGCAGCCCGCCTGCTATGAAAGCTGCTGTACTATGAAGCAGGCACCATACAAACACTTGACCTCCACAGCAGGCATCTAGTCAGTCTTCAAGAACAGCTCTCTGCTCTTCAAGTATGTAGCCGAGCTGGGCAAGCACCATCTCCCTGCCCCAATTGCACCCGGAAGACTGCACGGGGGCCCTTGTACAAGGCAATTCTCTGGGTGCTGCAGGTAGATACAAAAATGTTGGCAGGCACAAAACAGCAATGGAGTCCATCTTAGAACTCCTAAGACTCCAGCTCCTATCCCCAGCACCCAGACCAAGCCATGCTGAGTCCCAGGGTGGAGTACTATGCAACAGTATAAAGAGATGTTTCCTAGGGAGCTGGAGGGAGCTCAGTCAGTAAAGTGTGGCTGACTCTGCATCTGGATTCCAGGACCCCTGAGAACAGCCAGATCTCTAACTCCAGTGCTCGGAAGGCATGGGAGGGTTGTGGGGTGACGGGGTGACAGGGACACAAAACACACAGTGAGAACACTGAGCTGTAATTTAGGACATGAAACTTGCAATCCTCCTGCCTCAGCGCGGGAGAGCTGAGATAATTCTCTCTTCCTCAGTTCCCTGACTGTTTGTTTTTAAATTACATTTATTTATCTATGTAGGTAGATGTGTCACCTCCATGCACGCCTTAGGGGATGGAGGACTCCTCATAGGACTCTGTCCACCAAGCAGGTCCTGAACTCCAGTTGTCAGGCTTGGTGGCAAGGCGCCTTCACCAGCCATCTCGCCGACTTCGGTTTCTCCTTTGGTAAGATGGAGTGATCCCCACAGGAGGACTTGGACAGGGCCCCTGGGAAATCACAAGGCCCCGAACAGTTTTATCTGGTTTCGTTTGATTTTTGTTTTTTGACACAGGGTCCTGGAACTAACAGAGATCCTCCTGCCTCTGCCTCCGGAACGCTGGGGTTAAAGGCCCGGCTCATGTCCTTTCTCTTACAACTAGGAGGGTGAGGGAATAAATTACAGAGGGGCTGGGCTTGGAGGCCCCGTGGGGAGCAGGGACTCACTCTGTGGGCTGGCTTCCCTACTTGGCGGTTCCTTGACCTGCAGTTCCGCGCATGGCCACCAGGGGGCGCCATGTCCTCGCCACGACCGTGCCCCGCAGAGACGTCCGGCTTGGGGTTCCCTGCGTCACAGCAGGTTGATCTCGTCCAGGTACCTGGCCAGCACCGAGTCTCGCACGTCCTTGAACACGCTGCGGACGCTGTGCGTGTCCGTGGCACAGGTGAAATGTGCGAAGAGGCGGCGCGCGCGGGAGCCCTTCCTGCCACCGTCTTGGGGCTCTGCGCAGCTCGCGTACACGCGCGCGTACATGTCCAAGATGAAGCGCTTGGCAGCCTCTGCGTCCCGCCGGGGTCCTGCGGAGAGGGCGTGGGGTTGGATGGGCTCCTTTTTGTAGCCCAGGCTGGCCTCAAACTCCCTACATAGCCCATAGTTTTATGGAAACCCATCACTCTGGTTTCCATAAAGAGCCCAGGCTGACCTCCAGGTCAGTCTGTAGCTCTGGCTGAGTTTGAATTCCTGATCACCTTGCCTCCACCTCCCCAGAGCTGAATGATGGGTGAGCGGCTTCAAGCCGGGTTTATGTGGGGCTGGGGATTCAACTCAGGGCTTTGTGACAGCACTGGGGCTCCTTCACTAGGGAGGGGAGGGGGGCGCAGAAACATTCAGGCCATCCTTACTGAGGACAGGTGCCATGTTTGTCCGTCCAGCCTATGGAAATGAGGTGGAATTGTAAGAGTTGCTCGTGTGACCTGAAATGGTGGGCGAGGCTCAGCTTGAGGACTGAGTGCTGAGATGGGATAGGGCCGCCCTCAGTGGGAGCCCTGTGAGCGTCCAGAGACCTGTGTGTTCAGCACACGTACGTGAGAAATGCGATGGTCATACAGGGCCGAGTGGGAGTGAACTCCGGGGACAAACAGTGTGGGCTCCAATCCTGCTTCCAGGGCAAAAGCGATGGCTCAGAGAATACAAGTGCCTGCTGCCAAGCCTGAGAACCTGAGTTCAAATCCCTAGCACCCAGGAAAAACAGGAGTGTGGCTGTGCATGTGCCGCAGTTCTTGGAGTAGGGGTGCGGAAGCGGGGACTCCCGAAGCGGGCAAAGACAGAGCAGGGGCTCAGGCTGCTGCCACCTGTTCCCCACCCCTGTCCCCAACCTACTTCCAATTCCTTACTGACTCAACTGCCAGCCAGTGACTGCCCCTCTCTGTGCCTCAATTTCTCTATCTCTGCAATGGACACGTCCTACTACGAGCTTGCTTTATTTTTCTTTTAACCTGATCCAAGTGCGTGAGTTTTCGTTTGTGTTACTCTCTGTGTGTGGTTGTGGGTGCGTGAATGTGTGTACGCTCAGGTGCAGGGCAGAGCGCTGTCTTGGCTGTACTTCTCTTCTGAGTCAGAGGCTCACTGATTTACTAGGTCATCTCCCTGGTGATGCCCGCAGGGACCCTCCTGGATCTGCCCAGCACCATGCCCACTGAGCTATGTATACTGCTGGGGATTCAAACCCAGGTCCCTGTGCTTGTGTGGGCGACACCCTTTACTCACTGAGCCAAGGCAAATGTCTTTTCAGACTCAACGTGTCAATCTTTTGTTTCCCCCTGGCAGGGTTTCTCTGTGTAGCCCTGGCTGTTCTGGAACTCACTCTGCAGACCAGGCTGGTCTTGAACTCACAGACCCTCTTTCCTCTTGTCTGCTGAGTTCTTGGATTAAAGACCTGTGCCACCATTCCCTGAGTTTAATTTGTTTCCTGGCAATACTGGGAGTAGAAACCAGGGTCTCTAACTTGCTAACCAAGCGCCCGGCATCAAGCCACATCCTCAGGTGTTTTTGTAATAATTACAAAAAACTTTGTTGGCTTTGGCTTTGGTTCCAGTGACGTGGCTAAATGCACCAAGAAGGTAGGGCTTGTCAGAAACACGGGACCTACTATGGTGTCTCCCTCTGGAAAATGGTGAAGAAAATTGAAATCGGCAAGTACGCCAAGTCCACTTGCTCCTTCTGTGGCAAGACCTGGATGAAGAGCCGAGCCGTCGGCATCTAGCACAGTGGTTCCTGTGTGAAAACTGCCCGGCGGGCGGGGCCTGGACCCACAGCACCACCTCCGCCATCACAGGGAAGTCTGCCATCAGAAGATGGAAGGAACCGAAAGACAAGAGAAGCCCTACTGTCTGAGATGCGCCTAGATGGCAATAAATGGGCTAATTTATGTAACAAAAAAAAAAGAAAGAAAGAAAAGAAAAGAAAAGAAAAGAAAAGAGAAAAAGAAAAAGGAAAAAATCGTCACAGAATGCAAAACCCAGGAGGAATTGTCAGTGGTAAATATGGTGGCTGGAGTCTGTCCACAGTGTTTGAATGAGAGCTGTCTGCCCTCTGCCCCCAAGGCTGCTGTGTTGGGAAGCTTGGTCCCCAGCTGGTGGGCCTGTTTGGGGAGGATGAGGAGGTGTGGCCTTCTTGGAGGAGGTGTGGCCTGGTTGGAAGGCTGTGGCTCTATTTTAGGAAGTGTGGTCTTGTAGGGGCGTGGCTTTTGTAGGGGTGTGGCCTTGTTGGAACAGGTGTGTCACTGGGGATTCAAAAGCCATCAGTGGCCAGGTCCAGTCCCTGCTTCTTTCTGCTGCTCCTGGCAGTCTGGATGTGAAGCTCCACGCTACCGCTCAGTGCCATGCTTGTCCTCTTCCCGCCATGATGACTACAGATCAAGCCTCTTAGTTTCAGAGGTAAACGAACTTGTGATCAAATGCTTCCTTTACAAGCGTTGCTGTGGTCGTGGGACAGACTAGTGGCTGAGGCCCTGTGCCAGTCTGATGTTGTCAACAGTCCTTCCAAACCACCCATTTCCTCCGCCAGCCTCTCTAGGTCACAGCCTGGTTCTCGAGATGTCTCAACTAAGACAGGGCTGGGAGTGACCAGAACTTCACATCTGTACCCCAGACAGACAGCCTTGGGGGTATGGCAGCATGACAGAGGTTTTAGAGGCTCTCAGCTGCCATAAAACCACTGGTCAAATTCCCACAGCAGAGGTCACCAGAGTTGAATCTGAGTGACATTTGACATGGTGTCAGGCATGGACGATAGCCTGCACTGCAGCTGAGTGAGCCTGACATACAAGGCTCCTGTAGAATCTTATCTGCCCGGCACTGCAGACCGTCACCTGATTCGCAGAAAGTGTCTCCTGCTCTCCAGTTTTGGTTCTCCAGTCTCCTGAGTTGGCAGGAAACTCAAGTCTGCTGGTTTAGGGTCCTGGGCACACTTCTCTGTCCCAGTGGCCACAAGAAGTGAGAGAGCTTGGCTCCAAGATGGCCGGCGCTGCCTCCTCCTGCCCTCCACAGTTAGGTAGAGCAGCTTTCCCTTGTGTTGAACCTGACTTGCTTGGTCAACTGACTGTGATGGTTGCAACACAAATGTCCCTGAGACTTGATCATGAGAGGCAGTCTCCACCTGGGTGAAAGTCCGGCCACCCCGAGTCAACACTGACAATGCTGGTATGGACATTGACGTCCAGAATGGGGAAGGACAGCAAGCTAGGGAAAGACACCCCAGTGCATGCAGAACACGGTTGCTGTGAGATGGCACAGCCACCAGGCAGTCTTACCTCACTCAACTCATCCCCAATCCCTGACCTGTACACCTGTGATCCAGGGCACAGGAGGAAGATCTGAGTTCTAGGCCAGTCTGGTCTACAGAGTTGAAGTCCAGGCAGAGCTATGCAGTGAGATCCTGCCACAAAAAGGAGAGAGAGAAAGAGAGAAAGGAGAGAGAGAGAGAGAGAGAGAGAGAGAGAGAGAGAGAGAGAGAGAGAGAGAGAGAGAGAGAGAGAGCCAAATTCCTGACCATAAGACCTTGAGCCAGGCAGATCAGCTGGTTCAAGCTGGGATGGTGTCCTCAGCAGCAGAGAGAAGATCCTTCTAGCACTGTTCCCAGGGCTCCAAACGCTACCTCCCTTCCAAGACCTCGCAAACAGCAGTCTCCGCCTAGCTGCTTCAGCCTGCCTTGCTTTGTGGAAGGTGAGTTTTCCATACTATTTATGTGCATCATACATTTCTGCATCAATATGCAGCTGAGTGTGGGCAGTCATGGCGCACCCCTTTAATCCCAGCATGTGGGGGCAGAGGCAGGTGGATCTCTGCATTTGAGGCCAGCCTGGTCTAGAGAGTGAGGTCCAGTGTAGCCAGGGTTACAGAGAAACCCTGACTCAAGGAAACAACAAAGAAAAGTTACACAAATGAGATAAAGTAGACACGTTACAGGACTGGAGAGATGGCTCAGTGGTTAAGAGCACTGACTGCTCTTCCAGAGGTCCCAAGTTCAATTCCCAGCAACCACATGGTGGCTCACAACCATCTGTAATGGGATCCGATGCCCTCTTCCGGTGTGTCTGAACACAGCTACAGTGTACTTAAAAAAAAATAGGGACCTTAGTGAAAAGGGGTTGATGGAGCTATGACAACTATAGTATAGGACAGGTGAGGACTGGCCTCTGTACAGAGGAGCCTCACTTAAAATCCCCCAGTAAGGGGCTGGGGCGTGGTCAGGTGGAATTTCTGCCTAAAATCCTCACTGAGGGGCTGGGGGCGTGGTCAGGGTGGAGTTTCTGCCTAAAATCCTCACTAAGGGGCTGGGGGCGTGGTCAGGGTGGAGTTTCTGCCTAAAATCCTCACTAAGGGGCTGGGGGCGTGGTCAGGGTGGAGTTTCTGCCTAAAATCCTCACTAAGGGGCTGGGGGCGTGGTCAGGGTGGAGTTTCTGCCTAAAATCCTCACTAAGGGGCTGGGGGCGTGGTCAGGTGGAACCGCTGCTCACCATGTTCAAGGTCATGCAGTTCCACCCCTGTCACAAAAACAGAAAAAGATTTTTATAGAATCTTTTCTCATTCAATGGCATCTGCTAAGAGCATCACCGTAATTTCCATTCCAGAAAGAGGTATATCAGAAGGAGCAGAAGAGTGCTATTCTCTTTGAAGCTTCTGATGACTCCTCGTAAGTGCTGAGCCTTGGAGAAGGTTCTCCCCGAGGAGCTATCTTTGGGAGGTGAAAGATATAGAATGTTCTGGAACAACTCACCCTGGAAGCTGGGGAAGTATGTGGCCAGGTGGGAGGTATGGATCTTGTCCTCCAGCACGTCCGTCTTGTTGAGGAAAAGGATGACCGAGGTGCTCCTGAACCAAGGCAGCTCTAGGATCGTGCTGAACAGAGCGAGGCTCTCCTTCATGCGGTTCTGGGTGGGAGACAGAGGAGGGTGGTGACCCTAGCAGGATGTCCTCACCCACTTAGGTCTCTGGGTGTGAAGGGGAGACCTAAGACCCTGTGTGCACAACTTCCTGTATTGAACTACACCCTTCTGAAATCAGCGTCTGATTGGATGCTAGAATGTGCGAACACCTGACTAGAGGTCAGATGTGACTGGTCAGGGGAAGACACAAGTCATCAGAGAGCCGTCAAGTCCTCTGACTGTGAAGGTGGGCCACACAGGCTGAGCTCCTACAGCCAAGGACACCAGGCTCTGAAAGAGAGCTGTGACCCACATGGGGCCAGCCTTCCACACCTCATGCTCCCAACACCCAGAACTAAATAAGAACCAGGGGTATCTGTGTCTTAGACTGAACAGCTCTGCTTGGTCATGGTGGCCACAGGACCTCACAGCATCCTATAGAGCTGCTGAGATCCATTAATCCCAGCACTAGGAAGACCGAGCCAGGAGAACCGGGAATGTGAGCAAGCCTGTGTGTGTGTGTGTGAATGTGTGTATGTGCATGCGTGTGTGTGTGTGTGTCAATGTGTGTCTCTGTGTGTATGTGCATGCGTGTGTGTATGTGTGTGTGTGTCAGTGTGTCTCTGTGTATATATGCATGCGTGTGTGTGTGTAAATGTGTGTATGTGCATGCGTGTGTGTATGTGTGTGTCAATGTGTGTCTCTGTGTGTATGTGCATGCGTGTGTGTATATGTGTGTAAATGTGTGTCTCTGTGTGTATGTGCATGCGTGTGTGTCAATGTGTGTCTCTGTGTGTATGTGCATGCGTGTGTGTGTGTGAGTGTACTGTGTGTGTCTCTGTATATAAGTGTGTGTGTGTCTGTGTGTGTAAATGTGTGTCTCTGTGTGTATGTGCATGCGAGTGTGCATGCATGTGTGTGAGTGTGTGAGTGTACTGTGTGTGTCTCTGTATATAAGTGTGTGTGTGAGTGTGTGAGTATACTGTGTGTGTCTCTGTATATAAGTGTGTGTGTGTGTGTCATTGTGTGTGAGTGTATGTGTATGTGGGTGTGTATGTGTGGGGGGGCAGGAGGGAGGTGTGGGGTACATTGAACCATCCTTGCAATGGGGACACCAAACTGCTCTCCTAAGATATGTTTTCCATGTTGAGCCACACCGTGGTCATCCAGAAACAGGACTGAGGGCTGCGTGACCCCCAGAGGTTATGTAACATAGTGTCACTTGAGATGTGATTTGTCCACAGCT
>BTHS01000021.1:4145000-4154742 GCA_036184385.1 Tokudaia muenninki
CATGTGTGAGTGTGTGTGAAAGAGGAAGAGAGAGAACTCCTGAGAGGTTTACAGCAGTGGTGTGTGTGTGTGTGTGTGTGTGTGTGTGCGCACGTGCATGAGTGCATGTTTGAGTGTGTGTGAAAGAGGAAGAGAGAGAACTCCTGAGAGGTTTACAGCAGTGGTGTGTGTGTGTGTGTGTGTGTGTGTGTGCGCACGTGCATGAGTGCATGTTTGAGTGTGTGTGAAAGAGGAAGAGAGAGAACTCCTGAGAGGTTTACAGCAGTGGTGTGTGTGTGTGTGTGTGTGTGCGCACGTGCACGAGTGCATGTGTGAGTGTGTGTGAAAGAGGAAGAGAGAGAACTCCTGAGAGGTTTACAGCAGTGGTGTATGTGTGTGTGTGTGTGTGTGTGCGCACGTGCATGAGTGCATGTGTGAGTGTGTGTGAAAGAGGAAGAGAGAGAACTCCTGAGAGGTTTACAACAGTGGTGTGTGTGTGTGTGTGTGCACGCGCACGTGCATGAGTGCATGTGTGAGTGTGTGTGAAAGAGGAAGAGAGAGAACTCCTGAGAGGTTTACAGCAGTGGTGTGTGTGTGTGTGTGTGTGTGTGTGTGCGCACGTGCATGAGTGCATGTGTGAGTGTGTGTGAAAGAGGAAGAGAGAGAACTGAGAGGTTTACAGCAGTGGTGTGTGTGTGTGTGTGTGTGCGCACGTGCACGAGTGCATGTGTGAGTGTGTGCAAAAGAGGAAGAGAGAGAACTCCTGAGAGGTTTACAGCAGTGGTGTGTGTGTGTGTGTGTGTGTGTGTGCGCACGTGCACGAGTGCGTGTGTGAGTTTGTGTGAAAGAGGAAGAGAGAGAACTCCTGAGAGGTTTACAGCAGTGGTGTGTGTGTGTGTGTGTGTGTGTGTGCGCTCACGTGCACGAGTGCATGTGTGAGTGTGTGTGAAAGAGGAAGAGAGAGAACTCCTGAGAGGTTTACAGCAGTGGTGTGTGTGTGTGTGTGTGTGTGTGTGTGCGCACGTGCATGAGTGCATGTGTGAGTGTGTGTGAAAGAGGAAGAGAGAGAACTCCTGAGAGGTTTACAGCAGTGGTGTGTGTGTGTGTGTGTGTGTGCGCACGTGCACGAGTGCATGTGTGAGTGTGTGTGAAAGAGGAAGAGAGAGAACTCCTGAGAGGTTTACCGCAGTGGTCTCTGTGGCTGTCCAGAAGCCCAAGCATCACAGCTGGCACCTGTGTTGTCATTCTGTCATAAAGGAGATGTCAACCATACTCTCTGCTGACCATGCGCTAAGGAATATTGTGAGCTAGCCCCTCTGTTAAGTGTAGGAAGTTATTTTTAAATGTAGGAATGTACACTTTGGGCAGGGTTCAGCAGGGCTGGATTAACCTTAGTCACTGTTATCTAGGGTAGCTCATCTCAGGGGGAAGGGACTAATTTTCAAGATGGTTGACTCTCCTGATGGACTGTCCTTTCAGATAGAGAGTCTCCACAGGGCTGCTTGGCCTTTCCTTTAACGTGTGTGCTAGGGCCAAGAGTGTGTATTCCAGTGGGGGTACAAAGGAAATTGTACTTTATGACATAAACTCCACTATCCAAGAAGTTATGGATGTTGTATAGAATCAAAGAGAGTGGGACTAGGCCACATTCCTGAATCAGCCCACACTATTCACAGAAACAGAATCAAAATCTCTCTCTGTCTCTCACTGCCCTTCTCTGTCTCTCTCCCTTTCCCTCTCTATGTGTGCCTAGAGGGTGGGTAAGCCACCTGATGAGACTGCTGGGAACCAAACTAGGGTCCTCTGAAAAAGTAGTACATATTCTTAACCTCTGAATCAATTTCCCAGACCCATTTTCTTTCCCATATAAAATTTTCTGACATGGGTATTTATTTCTACAGAGTTCTGATGTGATTTCAAGTATTGAACCCATTAATAGTTTTTGTATGTGTCTGAGAGTGTTCATGTGTGCAGGTGTGTGTGTGTGTGTGTGTGTGTGTGTGTGCATGTGAAGGTCAGTGGAAACTCTAGACTGGTATCTACTGTTCCACTGGCTTTGAGACAGGTTCTCGTAGCTTCTGCTTCCCTTGGTCACACAGATTCAGGTGTCTCAACCTATGTGTGGTTACCTTGTTGTCAGACTGGAAAACATTCATATTCACATTATGATTCCTAACAGTAGCAAAATTACAGTTGCAAGGTAGCAATAACCATAATTTTATGATTGGTTTCACCACAACATGAAGAACTGTACTGAAGGGTCTCAGCATTGGGAAGGTTGAGAACCAGTCCTTAGAGATTCTCCTGTCTCCACCTCCAGTCTGGGTGCAGGGGCACAGTGGGGGTTACAAACATCCCACCTGTGTCCTACAAGCTCAATTTTGATCAAAAGCAAAATGCATTCATTCAGTATCTAAACCTGCCATCATTCAAAGTAATCCCAACATGTACTCAAAAGTCCCAAGTCCACCGTTTCCTAAGAGATGTTAGGGGAGCCCTTAATTGTGAGGTCTTATAAGAAACAAACAACAAACTAGAAACCCACCTACTAAAGTCTTTCTAATACACACGGGGCAGTATAAACATCACAGTCCAATAGAGAGAGTAATGTGGGCATAGAGAGGAAAAATGGGAAAACAGAAGCTGGAAATGCAAGACGAAACGTACAGCAAACAGCCCGGTAGCTTCATACCCAGCATCTGGGGCTCTGGATGGAATCATCCCTGTTCCAGCAGCCATTGGAGCCTTGCCCCTTCTGCTGCTTCTCATAGCGAAGAGGGTTTTCTTTCTTTTGGGGGGGGAGGGGGATGGTTCCTTCCACTTTGTGTCTGAATCATTTCATGGTGAATATCTTATTCTCCTGGCATCTCCCAATACCCTGGGGTCTGCATGTCATCGGAGTGTTCACATTCTCAGCACTATGTCAAGGTCGTCCTGAGACAGGTTGACTGGCTTCAGTGGCTTTCTGGTTGCCTGGTGCAATCCTTCAAGTCTCCCATTCCTCTCATATCTTTCATGCTCACAAAAGCAGTCTTATGTGACCTTGTTGACAGGTTCTGTCTCCAATGGCCTCTGTGTGCCTTTAAAGTTGGTCCTGGGAAATTGTTCCCTAGTAGACCATTTTGCACAAGGGAATCATTTCAGTGGTATTCTCAGTCGACTTCCCCCTTTCAAATGCATCTATACTGTCTCAAGATGGAGCCATCAGTGGATGGGTTCTTGTCTTCAAGGCACCTGCCCTACTGTCCCAGTCAGGATAGGAGGTTTCTCTTTAATGGGTTAATCTGAGCATGAGAGCTCTTTTCTCCTCCCCCTCCCCCTCTCCTTGTCTGTAACTCAAACTCTCTCATTCTGCTTTCTGTGCACACTGCATGAGGTCATGTCTTTCTGTGCACACTGCATGAGGTCATGTCTTTCTGTTCTGCTCACTGCTCTTTCTCAGGAGACCTGGACAAGAGCAATGATCTGTAACTATATAGCACAACATGAATATAGCCTGTCTTCAGGTTTCTTCTGCCATCAAACCATGGCTTGAATCAACCTCATTCAAGTTCTCAGGACATGAACAGAATGAAGCCAGTTGGACTCCTGTTCCCCTCAGAAATTTTGCTAACAACATCTTGATTGTCCATATTCCCATCAGCATTGTGGTGCTTGGGACCCCGATCAGTGTTGTGGGCCTGGAGGTATAGGTCAGAGATCCACCAGTCTGACCATGAATAAGTTTTAACAAATGAGAGGCATAGGCGTAATTTTTTCTCAATCTAATTTAATGAGGGTTCTACCTCTCCTCTAGCCCACTACCCATCAGTTGTAGTGGAATAGAAAGTTTATTAAAGTATACAGGGGAGTGGACCTGCTTAGAAATATTTCTTTTGAGTGAATCCAATCTTTGTTGTTCTCAATCCAGTCCACTAGCAACCACCAAACCTGAATCAGCAGCTGCAGGCCAGTGTACTTGACCGACACCACCCAGGAATCAGCTGCTCCAGTACAGTCCACTCAGTAAGCACCATACAAGAATCAGCAAGGGCTTTTCAATCCAGAAGAAACCAAGAGGCACACCACATGTACTGTGGAAGCAGCAAGAGGCAGTGGTAATCTCATGAGTCCTTTGTCGAGTTTCTCTCTATCAAGTCACCATCAGTGAAGCTCAACAATGCAGTGTAAGGTGAACCAATATATGCATGTCATTAGTGAAGAACAGAGAGAGAGAAAGAGCAATGTGAACCCAAGCTCTGGGTCATATTTATATTTCCTCTAAACATCAAGAGTTCTTTCACATGTCTGCTATAGCAAAACATCCTTTCACCCATGTGTGCTTTAAGAAAACATTCTTTCCTGTCTGTTTTAGCAAAACACTCTTTAGCCTGTGTGCCCCAGCAAAACATCATTTGACTTAACCTACTTTCCAAAGAAAACAGTAGCTTCCACTTTAAAGAGATATTATTAAGAGACACATGGATACTGGCCATGTCCATACCAAAACTCATGCACAGAGCATGGTGCCAAATTAAACTAGTCAGGCACTGATAAAAGGAAAACTCTCTACACTACACACTTGTTCTCTTCTTGCAATCAGAGGCAATTATTCTGGCATATCTCCTTTTACATACATCCTCAGTACATATGATCAAGCACATCTTGTGTAACTGGAGCAACTGACCTCGTTTACAAAAGTGAAAACATGTGGCTTGTTACCTTACATGAACAACAGCTGTAGAGAGAATCTCTTGTGTACTGTGTGGAAATATTACCTGTCGATAAAAAAGCTGTTGGCCTATTAGCTTACACAGGAAATAGGAGGTGGGAGTTCCAGTAGGGGGAGAGGAATTCTGGGAAAGAGTCAGGTGCAGGAAAAGATTTCAGCCTGGACTTGGAGGAGACAGACATATGAAACTGAGGAGAGGTAACCAACCACGTGGCACACATAGAACAGGATAAACGGGCCATATAAATTCCGAGCTGGTCAAGGAATGAGAAAAAGCTTATAGCTTAAGCAGTATTCATAATTAAGTCTCAGAGTCATTTTTTGGGGGCTGGGCCACAGGTGGTAAAGCCTGTGGTTACAAACAGCCCCCAGGATTTCAGAAAGTTATGTATCCTTGGGTAAGTAGGGCTTACAGGTTACAGGCGTTTTCGTTTTATAGATTTCATAAGTAATTTAAACCTAAAGAAGAACATTAGCCACCATAGTCAGAATGTTCCATTCTGATCTGCTTACAGTGATTTAAGGATTTTATCACCCAGAATTCTAAACTCTTTAACATCCCTTCAGCGAATCAGCCCTAAGTTCCTCCTAACCACATGGTCAGGTTATCACACCAATGTCATCACTCCTCATACAAACTTTCTGCTTTAGTTACCTATCTTTTTTCAGTGAGAAAATAGTGGGAAAAATAAGTTGAGAAAGGAAGGGATTCCTTTGGTTCACAGTTAAAGAGTCCAGTCTCTCATGGTGGGAAAGTCATGGTCGCAGAAACATGAGGTAGCTGGTCACATGACATCTTATTTGAGAAAGGAAAGGAACTTGTGGGTGGCAATTCAGGTATTTATTTATTTATTTATTTATTTAAGCCAAGGAACACAGTCCTGTGATGACATTGCCCACACTCAGGGTTGGTCTTTGTTCTCAGTTCATCCTTTCTGAAAGACTCTTAAAGACATTCCCAGAAGTCAGTTTCCATGGAGATTGTAGGTTCAGAAAGATGGTGGTGATGATTGACCATTATGACCATTTTACCAGTGTCTATGCATATTTATCTGAAGACATGACATATGTCCTGCATTTATCATGGTATATGTAGCTCAGGTTGGCCTTGATTCTTATTCCTCTTTCATCAACCTCCCAAATGGCCTGATTATAGGTGTAATCCTAGGTTTATTTATCGCTTATCAGGTTTATTTTTAGGAACTGGCATCTGTGATTATGGGGTTGACAAGACCAAAGTCTATGGCCCTAGACACCTGGTAGGACTTCAGACAGATATTGAAGCTGTGTTTTCAGATCAGACTTCCTTCCTGACTGTTACAGTCAGTGTTTGCTCTCAGGTCCTTCCAGAAGTCAGTGTCCTGAGGAGGTCATCAGTTTCCTCTGTTCTCTACTCCAGCAGTCTGAGTTCCGGTCCTCCTGATAGAGAACAATTTGGTTGTGACACAGTAGTAGAAGGAACAGTCAAGAGTTTAATCAGAGTGAGTAAGGAAGCAAGAATACACCTTTGAAAAAGAGCCATTTGGGACTGAAGAGATGGCTTAGTGGTTAAGAGCACTGGCTTCTGTTCCTTAGGGACCAGGTTCAATTCCTACATCCCCATGACAGCTCAGAACTTTGTGCAATTCTAGTCCCAGGGGATCTCACACTCTTTTCTCTGCAAAGCTTGTCCGTGGTGCAGACACATATATGCAGACAAAACATCTCTATACATGAATCGAATATAATGAAAAAAATAGGAGTGCTAAGTCAAGCCGAATAGCTATGGCTTCCCCCCGACAGGTGTGAGCCTTACACTGCTCCATTCCCTTTGCCTTCTCCAGTGTAGACTCTTAGAAAACCTGAGTGTTTCCCTAAGAGACTTACTTCACTCAGAATTCAGTGTCATGAGTAGTTGCAGAATTGTAAGACTTTGCATGTGCTTTTAAGTACCTGTGAAGTTGGAAAGCTTACCAGGGGAAAGGGAAAAAACACTGTGAAAAATCCCCCGGGGAGGAAGTTATAGAGCTTGCTTTATTTGATCTCTCTATCATGGACCCCTAGCCTCCATGGTCTCCTCATTCGGGGAGCCCTGAGTTGACAAATCTGGACTTCTCCACTGACATCTGCCCTTATCTTTCTGTATCAACCACCAGTCAATTACCCTTACATTCTGTTTCAGGACTTTGAGCTTGCTTTTATCTGCCAATATTTGAGCTGGCCTACCTGTTGTTATGTCCTAGCTTTGGGAGAATGTTGGCTCTTTTTACTAGTCTAATAATGGGGAGCATGACCATGGAGGGTTCAGTGATTGCTAAGTTCAAGACGTGGCGATCTAGGGTTTCTGGACAACATACATTCCTGTTGAGGTCAATTCCCTCATTTTCCCAGTTTCATACTGGGAAGACAATTCACTCCAGGCTTGTTCCTTCTTGCCCCTTCTGCTCATAGCATTTCTGCTATGAGTCAGTCTGACTCCTTTTCTTCACACAAACACTCTGACTCTTTAGCTGCCAGGCGTTTTCCTAGCCAGAATATTTATCTCTCAGTCTGACCATGGCTGGATTTTCTGGTTTAATTTGGAATTGTTTCTATCCAGGGGCTGGGCTGTTAAGGGATAGGACTGAATTCTGCAAGACTGTAGCTGGTGAGCAGAGGCATTCCAGAGACAGGTCTGCAGCTCTGCAGTGAGAAATTCTGCATGCTGCACCCCCACCAGCGAGATGTGCAGAGATCCCTGGGAGATGCTCAGGGAACGTCCAGTCCTGAACAACTCATCCTGGCACCCATAACTTTCTCCTTCATGTTTTTATCACTAGACTGTAGCCCTTCGAAGGGCCGGGGTGGCTGTAAATTCGGTGGCCCAGGGTCACCTTTGCCCTTGACTCAGAGATACTGTATCCTAAATATAGACCACCTGCCTGTGTGTCTGTCGCTCTGAGTCCCTCCCCTCCACTCCAGTCTGGCCCTGCCCAACTTGTTTTGGCCTGCTGCCCAGCCAGGAAGGAAGTGACTGAGCCTGGGCGGGATTTGATTGGTTCAGTCCAGCCAAACTCAGCCTCCCACACGACTCTCTGCAGTTAGGAAGCAGGGGATAAAAGGTTTTCTCAGGAGTGAGAAGATCAGAGAGGACAGGCTGCTCCTGAGATAAGGTACCGGCTTGGGGTGTGAGGCCAGAGAGGGTCCTGACTCCGACCAGGAAGAGTTTATCAGCATTGTGGGGGCTCCACGGAGACAACTGGCACAAGTGACCCTGGGTTTCTGGATAGCTGTGCTTCAGGCAGAGCCATCCCAGACTTTCCCCAGCTCTTGTCTGGTGTACCCCCTTCTCATTCTGTCTCTTCCTGCATCTCCGTCCCCTTCCTTGCTGTACTCCCAGATCCACACAGTCTCAGTAATTCTAAATTTCCCGGTAACTCTTCCAAACCTCAGGATCTTACCCTGTGTTGGTTGCTCAGCAGGATGCTGCGGCTAAGTTGGTCGGGGCTGGGGCTGGACCTGGTTTCTGTGGTAACCTCACCATGGCGTCTTCTGCTGCTTGGAGCGGTTTCCTGGATTTTGGCCAGAATTCTTGCCTGGATTTACTCATTCTGTGAGAACTGCTCCCGCCTCAGATGCTTCCCTCAGTACCCTAAAAAAAACTGGTTTTTGGGTCACTTGGGCATGGTGAGTATGCCAGCAGATAGGCTGGGGTATCGGGGTGTACGCATTCCCTAGAACTCGGGAAAGGTCTGGAGCCTGAAGCAGCGAGAAGCAAGGAAAGCTAGTTGGGCCCCTCTCTCCCCATCTCAGCCCCACATTCATTTGTCTTTGTTTCCAACTTGTGCTCCTCAGCCTTTCTCTTTTCCTTATCTGGCATCAGCCCCACTGTGATCACACTCTCACCAGGACTGAGGTTTCCTCGAATTCTTGGATGCTTGTCTCATTCAGCGGTTCCCGTGGTGAATAGCGCAGAGGGGTGGCATCCGGGGTACATTCAGTTTCTCTGCTGGATTTGAGGTTTTCCTTCAGTATGTCCAAGGTCTTGCCTCCTGTCTGGCTCATCTCTCTTGGTTTCAGGTCAGTGTCTGTACCTCTGGGTTGCTACTTGCCCTATAGGATTCAGCTGTGATTTAGTATCTCCACCTAACATTTGGGGGCAGAAGAGGGATTGTAGTTTTTTTTTCCCTTCCACTTCTTGGGCACTCTCTTTTCTCATCTTGCCCTCTGTCCTGAAGATGCCTTAGTGGGCTCCATTATGCAATGTAGGTCAAAGATGAACACTTTTTAACTTTGGTAGTGATTATCTGAAGTGTCTGTCTATGGTTTGTGCACGCTAAGCAACAACTTTATTCCAAAGCTACATCATAGCATGACTATTTTCTCTCTGGTCTCATAATGACTGTACTTCCTGGGGAGGGGGTAGTTCCTACTCAGCACCCTTCCTAGGTCACCAAGTTCCCTTGCTCCATGCTGTTCCATGTTGCAGAGCCATGTCTTGGGATTAGATATCACTAATAATATAGATATCATCACAATGCTGCCCACTTAAGTACTGCTTCTCTCAACAGAATCCTCTTTCCTACCAACATTCTCATTTAACCATTGTTATCCAATGTCTTCTTGACAATTCATTTCTTCCTTTAGGCCCTTGGGAAAGTGTTGCTTTTGATGACCCCATATTCCCATATGTTCTGTCGTGTTATCCACAGTGATACTGTAGAGTCAGGTGACATGCCTGCTCCCATTCCTATACCTCCAACATGGTCTTTCTGTACGAAACCTCCAGTCTGTTGTTGCTGCTGCTTCTTTCCTTCTTCTCCTTCTTTGTCCTCCCCTTCCTATTCTTCCTCTTCCTCCTCTTCTTGTTCTTCCTGCTCTTTTTCTAATTTTCTTGTTCTTCTTCCTCCTTTTTTTCTTGTTCTTCTTGTTGTTCTCCTCCTCCTCCTTCTCTTCCTCTTTCTACTTCTTCTGCTTCTTCTTGTTCTTCTTTTTCATAATTCTTGTTCTTTGTTTTTGTTTTGTTTATTGTTTATTACATAATTTCACTGAACATCTTTGGCTCTCTTGGAACTTGTTCTGTTGACCAGGCTG